>PITA01007460.1:0-91328 GCA_004023965.1 Spilogale gracilis | reverse complement strand
GGGTAATCTAGGGAGGGAAACAAAACAACAGAGACTTTGAACACAGAAACAAACTGAGGGACTTGGAGGGAGGGGGGTGGAGGGATGGGAGAGCCTGGTGGTGGGTACTGGGGACACCTAAAGCGTGGAGCACTGGGTGTGGGGAATGGGGAATGAATCTTGAAACACTGGAAAAAAAAATTTTAGTAACAATAAAAAATAAAAGAACTCTTAGAGATGAGTAAAAACTTTGGCTCTGAGTTTCCTACCAGTTAATAATAAAAAGTAAATACCCACTATCATTACATGTTTATTAATATCCATACCATTTAAAACATTTTTTAAAACAGATTAAGATGTTAATGAGAAGCACAACTGTTTTTGTTACTGTGACTAAATATAATATGTCTAGGCTCTCTTATTAAGGACACAATGCAGCTTAGCAAACACAACCCAAGTATTTCTTAATAATAAATAAAATGACAAAATTTTAAGGATGTTATATGAAGTTTATATGGTTTTTCCGTTTTACAACGTAAAACTCAGTAAGCTATTTCGACACATTGAATGATAGTATATGTATACTGAGCAATAATGAGTAGTAATGTCAATAATTATAATTGAGATAGTGTTACATATTAGGAATTATTATATACCTTCCATATTGTAATTCATTTACTATATATGATCATAACATAGTAAATTACTGTTATTGCCTACAGTTTATTTTTTTATTTTTATTTTTTTAAAGATTTTATTTATTTGACAGAGAGAAATACAGTCAGAGAGGGAACACAAGCAGGGGGGGTGAGAGAGGGAGAAGCAGGCTTCCCGCCGAGCAGGGAGCCCGATGTGGGGCTCGATCCCGGGTCTCCGGGACCATGACCTGAGCCGAAGGCAGTGGCTTAACCAACTGAGCCACCCAGGGGCCCCTATTGCCTACAGTTTAAAAGTAAATTGATGCACAGAGAGGTTAAGTGGTTTGGTTAAGGTCACACTGTTCGCAAATAGCAGAGCCGGGGTTGTTCATAGTTCCAAAGGCCACTGTCTATCTTTACTGCCTGACCTTTCCTTTTTTTGTGATCTTGTAGGTACCATATAGAGCAATGGTTTTTTCATTGTTAATGTAATTGCATGTCTCTAATGTTCTCAGGTAGACTTATTCACCTGTTCTGATCATTCAGAATGGAAAAGCCTGCTTTTCTGAATTTTCTACCCTAAGTCCATGTAGGTAAAATTGATCAATTTGATTATTTGAATCTGAGATAGTATACTGTTAAGCACACAGGATCTTGAGCTAGACTTTATAAATATATGTTCTTATTCAATTACTGACTAACTCAGTTATATTAGATGAAACACACAACCTCTCCAAACTTTATTTTCTTCATTTGTAATTTTTGAAATAATAACTATTACAAGAGATTTACATGAATCAAGAGACAAGATAATTAGATAAGTATTGGTTGAGATCGGTAGAGGATTGGTGTTGTTGCTTAACTTTACTGGAGATTAATAGAAAAAAAATAAAAATAATTTCTCTTTCTTACATTATTTTCCTTGGAATTAAGGGAAATTATTATTTTTTTTGCCTCTTTATTTAGGGTAAGAATTAAATTATTTAAAAATACTAATATTTTGTTTTTCAGTTTTCTTCTTTATGAAATGATTCCTAAAGTATATGCAGTAGCGCATTTTTATGTAAGATTACCCATTTTATCAGTGCATTGATAACATTGGAAACAATGGAAAAACAGCAGTTACTTACGAATAGCACTTAATATGCTTTCTTGTATTTTACCTGTTATAGGATAGTCACCTTAACTAGAACAATTGTTACAAATAAATGCCATGTAGAAGTTAGAACTGTGTCTGATACCTAACTGTTATGCAAGGAGTTTGTGGTATTAGCAACAGAATAGCAATAGTGACAGTTGTTTCATTGGGCTGCAGGGGGCGTTAGTTTCATTGGACTACAGGGGGTGTTAAAGATAAGAACAATGTGATTTACCCTGGCATCTACAGGATCTAGTAGCTCTTTGAAAACGTTGCTTAAATGAATGGATAACTTAGACAATGAGTGGATGAAGAAATATTTAAACACATAAAAAATGGTAGACTGCCGTTCTTCCATACCTCCTTCTTTGGAACATGCTACTCTGAAGAAAAGTAGACATATAATCAGGTTCTGTTTTCACCTAGTCTTTAAGAACATCATTTTTGTGTCAAAAAACTGGAAACGAAACAGATAACAGCATCCATATCCATGTAGGAGGTTAGGGAAAATACCAAATAACTCAATATTGTCTTGTTAAAAGACTCAGAACTGGGAAAAATGAGGAAAAGTTTCAAAAGTTACAAGAGAGATTCTGATTCATCCTTTTCGCATTATAGGGACTCAAAAAAGTAAAGGAAAAGAACATCATTTTTTAAAGTAAAGATTCATATCTATTCTGGTTATTAATTTTATTTTAGAAATGGCCCTTAACAGTTTCTTTATGAAACTAGTGTTGCGTGATTATTATTTAACTAAAGTTATCATTGACATGTGACTAATTCAGGATATATAGTGGACTGCATTTGTATTTTCTCAGAATCTATATAGTAAAACATGTACTACTTTTTCCCTTCTGTGGTCTTGAATAAATGATGCAAAGAACAAAAAACATTTTAGTAATATACTTTTCAAGTTTTGTGTGTAGCAAAACATTCTAATAAGTTATAAAAAGCATTTTGAAATAGTTCTTCTGAGGTACAATTGAGGATTACTCTGATTTAAAAAGTACTTTATTGGGGCACCTCAGTGGTGCAGTTGGTTAAGCATTGACTCTTGGTTTTGGCTCATGTCTTGATCTCAGGGTCCTGATCTCAGGATCTCTGCCTCATGCAGGGTCTACTTGGGACTTTCACTCCCTCTCCCTCTGCCTCTCTGCCTTGCGTGTTCTCTCTCTTCCTAAAATAAATCTTTTTTTTAAAAAGGTTCTTTATCTACTCTTGTTTTTATATTACCAATGACACAATAATCAAACATTTGGTAAAAGGTAACCTGAAGTCTCTTTAATGATTTATTTTGTAACACTGATATCCAGATAATCTTGTAAAATTCATGTAAGGGCAGTAAGATCTGGAAAGGCATTGGCAGTGACTGAGAGTTCACAGAGGCAGTAGTTTGTTTTATTGCTGAAATAATCATAATGAGCACCTAGTGTTCATCTTTGGAGAAAACCTCTTTAAGGGTCAAAACATGGTCAGCTAATGGACTTTTGTATAAGAGCAAATCAATGAATAACTGTCTCTTAAGATTTACAGATGGATACAAAATGGTGGTTAAATAGAATTCACAACTCTATAATAACAGTCTCTCTTTACTAGTTTTTAGTAGGGACATTAAAAGACACCCGAACAGACACACTGACGAGTCTAACAATTTTAAGTGCTTATTCTATAAATCACAGGAAATATTTTCTTTGCTGGAAACTAACTTAGGTACAAAGGTACTATCATAAAAATCAGACAGTTTTAGAAAGTTAGAACTGTGTAGAGTCATTTAAGATAAGGCACTTGGGAACACAGATTCAAGGACATGGACACATATATTCTTAAAATAATGTGTATTTACATGACCTAGATATACTTTTTAAAAATATAATTAGGGTGCCTGGGTGGCTCAGTGGGTTAAAGCCTCTGCCTTTGGCTTGGGTCATGATCTCAGGGTCCTGGGATGGAGGCCCGTGTCGGGCTCTCTGCTCAGCAGGAAGCTTGCTTCCTCCTCTCTCTGTCTCTGCCTGCTTGTGATCTCTCTCTGTCAAAAAAATAAATAAAATCTTAAAAAAAAAAATATATATATATATATAATTAAAAATATGCGAACAACAGGAGCACCTGGCTGGCTCAGTCAGTACAGCATGTGACTCTTGAACTTGAGGCTGGGTGTTTGAGCCGCATACTGGATGAAGAGATTACTTAAAAATAAATATCTTTTAAAAAAAATAAATTTAAAAATAAATAAATATCTTTAAAAGGGGCTGCCTGGGTGGCTCAGTCAGTTAAGCTTCTGCCTTCAGCTCAGCTCTGTATTCTGGGATCAAGCGCCCTGTAGGTCTCCCTGCTCGATGGGGAGTCTGCTTCTCCTTTTGCCCCTTGCCCTCTCTCATGTTCTTTCTTGCTGTCTATCTCAAATAAATAAAGTCTTTAAAAAAATCTTTAAAAAAATAAACAAAAACAATAAATAATTCTCCCCCTCTTATGCTCTCTCTTCCTTTCTATCTCAAATAAAGTCTTTGAAAAATAGATAAACAACAACAATAAAACAATATATTATCCATTGACTGCTAAGAATTGTCTCATATTTACATAGGCATCATTTCATCTAATCCTCTCATTCATTCATTATTATTTTTCAGTGAACAGCCATTTAAGTGTTTGATGGACTAAAAGAAGCTGGGACTTTGGAAAAAAAAAAGAAAAGTAGCCTGTGAAAGATATCAAGGAGGTCAATGATGGAAAGGACTTTCAGACTGACTCTAAGTGGCAAAGGAAGTCTTTGGAGTATTTTAGGAGTTATATGACCTGATTTATGTTTTGACAGGATCACACTGGCTGTTCCTGAGCACTGAAACCTAATTCATTAATCCAGATTAAGAATGATGGTGGCCTGCAATAGGCAACTGGCAGTAGATAAGTGAGAAGAGACTGAATGTTTTATTTTTCTAAAACAGAGGGAAAAAATGTACTGGAACATCACATTTGGAAGCTCTAAGAGAAGACTGGATTGAGTATATTGCTGAAGTTTTTACTTGGTAGGGTTTTGTTAACTGAGGAGGGAGAAGTTGTTGAAAACGCAGGTTGAAAAGATGAAGAGCAATAGTTTAGTTCAGGGCATGTTGGTTTCTGTCAAGTAGGAAACTGAAATGTTTGGACATTACTAGTAGGTCATTAGATTAAGCTGCTCAAAACTCAGAGGGAGGTTCTGATTGGAGGTATACACTTGAAATGTGCAAAAATATACATAAAAGTAGCATATAGATAAAGGCATATGAATGATTGAGGTCATCAAGTAAGTGGTTATAAAGGTAAAAGAGAAGAAGTTAAGAGGAGGAACTCTGGGGAATTGAAATGTTAAGGAAATAAAGAGAATTTATCAAAAGAGACAGAGGAAGAGGCATTGCCGTAGGTGTGTAATCGGGAGGAATTAAATGGTCTGATAGCCATGCGAAGAACATGTTTCAACTAGAGTGATTAGCAATTCATAGTTAAATGGAATGCTAAATTGTGTGCCCACCTTTATCAAAAAATATTAGATTATAATCATGTTCTCAGGTAATTAGAGATATCTTCAGGGCATCAAAGGCAATATACAGTCTTTGGATAATGGTTGCCCAATAATGAGAGTTAACCATTAAGTAGAAAAAGTGTATGACACATATGTTTGAAAGCACCATATGCCTAACAAGAGAGTGGAGAAGTAAATACTGACTAGACCTGGACAAGATGGAAGTCTAGTTGAGATTAGACTAGTAATTCATGTCCCATTGCCCTGTTTCTTAAGTCACATTTTTTGAGGAGAATAAGTAGGCTTAGAAACCAAGTTAAAGGGCTGGGGTGGCTGGGTGGCTCAGTTGGTTAAGCAACTGCTTTCGGCTCAGGTCATGGTCCTGAAGTCCTGGGATCGAGCCCTACAACGGGCTTCCTGCTCGGTGGGAAGCCTGCTTCTCCTTCTCTCAGTCCCTCTGCTTGTGTTCCCTCTCTAGCTGTGTTTCTCTCTGTCAAATAAAATATTTTTTTTAAAAAAAGCTAAGTTAAAATTTTATTTTAGTTGTTGAGCTAAGGCAGCAGAAATTCGTATCAAGAATCCAAGAGGGAATCGTGGTGAACCCATTTGCTCAAATCTCAATTTCTAAAATTGGGTTAAGTGATTGCAGACTAAAGGTGCCCTGAATACAGGATGAAAACAAAGATAAAAGTTCCTCAAAGATTATTATGATATATTGTGCCTCAAAAAATAACCACCCAGAAGGGGAGAAAGAACAACAGGACCAAAAGCAAAGGAAATTAAAGAAAATAAATATAGATTAAAGAACTTCTAGATAATGAGTCATCAGACTCCCATATAAAATAACTATATGTAGTATTTTAGACATATAAAAAAAGTTAAACATGTGATAGAAAACTAGGAACTTCACATGTGTAATAACCAAACTTAAAAACTCGGTGGATGGACTTAATGACTTATTTCCTATAACCAAAGAGATAATGAACAGAAAGAGTGAGAAAGAAAGAAGGAAGGAGAAAGTGCTCGCATGGGGTGGGCTATATCTAGAGACTATAGAAGAGAAGCAAATTCAGTGCAAAGAAAACAGGTAAGAGACGAAATAGAAATTTATGAGGAGGAACATAAAATAACAAGTAAAAATCAGATTCTAAGAATTTTGGGGGGTAGTTCTAGTAAAACTGATAAATCTCTGGCAGATTGCATCAAGAAAATAAGAACAGCTAGCTATCAGAAATGGAAAAGGATTAAATATTATAAGAGGATATAAATAAATGTATGGATTAAATAGATAAATTTGAAGAGATTACAATTTATGTAACCTTACATATACAGAACTAAAAAAGTGTGGATAGTTCTGTAAACAATAAGGGAAATGAATATAGAACATATATTTTTCAGTCCCACTAAGTAAGTTTTAGGTCCAGAAGACTTCTTTAATGGTCAGAAACAAGGCAAGAAGCTCATAGTCACTTTTATTATTTTACTGGAGGTACTAACCAGCACAATAAGAAAGAAAACAAAAATATAAATACTAGAAATGAAAAAGTAAAATTTAATTCTAACCAAAATTTATTTTTTATCTAGAATATCTAAATGAATATAGGATTAAATAAAAGATTTTATAAGCTTAGTAGATACAAGTCTAAAATATGAAAATAAACTGACCAGAAACAAAAAGCCAATATATGAAAAATTATTAAAATTACTCAGAATAACAAATATTTAGGAATAGATTGCATATAACTTATTAATAGCTCTACCAAGCAAAATATAAAATACCATTAAGAGGAAACCCAATTAAATGGAGGAATATATCCTGTCCATTGGGGGAATAAATATATTGAAAATTTATTTAAAGGACTTAACTGATTATGAGGTCTGGCAAGTACAAAATCTGTAGAGAGGATGGTGGTGTGGAAATTCATACAGGAGTTTCTGTTACAGCCTTGAAGCGGAATATCTTCTTCACTGGGAAAGTTTATTTTTTTGCTTTTAAGCCCTTTTTGACTGATTGGATGAGACCCACCAACAAATAAGTTGACTTATTTAAAGTCAGCTGATTTTTAAGTCTTTTTTTTTTTTTTTAAGATTTTATTTATTTGACAGAGAGAAACACAGCCAGAGAGGGAACACAAGCAGGCGGAGTGAGAGAGGGAGAAGCAGGCTTCTCGATCCCAGGTCTCCAGGATCATGACCTGAGGCGAAGGCAGTCGCTTAACCAACTGAGCCACCCAGGTGCCCTGATTTGTAAGTCTTAACAACATCTGCAAGATACCTTCACAGCAACCCCTAGATTATTTGATGAAATTTATGAGACTTTAATATAACCAAATTGACACTTAAAGGTAATCATCACAGTAGAGCAATTGATAAATTAGCTGTTATCTTACCCATTTACCTATGAGAAAACAGAATCATTGATTTTATATAAGATCCCATTTTAATGAACTTACTTGTGGCTGAGCTAAGATTTTCATTCAAGTCTAGTAGGCTCTCAAATTCAAAATTTTAACCACTATATTATAAAACCAAGAACACAAAAATATTTTTAAAACTATGTTGGGAACAAAACAGTATTTCTCCGATTTCCATTTGTCTCTCTTTATCCACATATGTGAGAGGTTGAGTAACAGGGTCGGCTACAGTCAGAATTCCACTGTGGAGAACTAACTCTTCTGGTCATAGAGCAGGTAGAGGAAATGATTCTGGACAAGAATGTAAAGGTGGTCCTCTCACCATTCCATATTCAACAGTCTTATATTTCCTTTGATAATTTGAAATCACTGGTTTACTGTTATTAACATTTTTTTCTTCAGAGTATGAAATATAAATATTTGATCTGAATTTTCTTTGGTAAATGCTTAATGTTTAAGTGCCAATTGCATTTTAAGCTGCTAAATGTCAAGTCATTTGGAGACATAATGAGATGACAAAAAAAGGCATTTTACTTTATTGATAAAAAAGGTTGAAGAGTACATTTTTCATACTGATTTTCACAAAGTAAACAACTCCTGACTCATTTCAGCTTTTCAAATAAAATATTGCATTATCATATTGTAGGTAGTAAGGTCAATTAGTACATGCTTGTGCAAAGTGTTCTGTTCTTAGCATCAAAGGAGATGCAAAGAACAACTAGTAAAAGGTTGTTCTTGTCAACTTCATTCATATTCAAGTTCTATAAATTATAAACAGTCTGTCTTAAAAGCTTTTATATTCTCTGAACTGCTCAGTTACATTACTTCTCTATCAAACTGTCAAGTTTATATTACTTCAATCAGATATTTTTTTCCTCAATCCATTTTTGGCAATCCTTCTTAAACCCGACTTAAAAAAAATATCTACTTTTCAGTTTTCTAAATGGCAAAGTGTATAGCTTAAGCTTTGTCTTATTTGAAAAGGTGACAATATGAAACACCAAGTTTGAGCAATCATCTGTGATATGGGTAAGTTCTTATTGTTACGTATTTAGTAATATTTGTCTTCTTCTCCAAATATATTATTAGGTGAATGTTACATTTCCATGTTATTTACCATGAAACAAATATTATATGGAGGAGGTTGAGGATTAGGGAACACATGCAAAGGGAAAAAAGTCAAAATTTTTATTCAGGCGCAGCCTTTCCTCCTGATCTACCTTCAGTATTAGAAAACAGAAATGTTAAAAGTAAAAGGTTAGGAAAAGATAATCCATACATTGTAAAAATAATAGGGGTGCCTGGGTGGCTCAGTTGGTTAAGCGACTGCTTTCGGCTCAGGTCATGATCCTGGAGACCCGGGATCGAGCTTCTCCCTCTCTCAGTCCCTCTGCTTGTGTTCCCTCTCTAGCTGTGTTTCTCTGTCATAAATAAATAAAATCTTTAAAAAGAAAAATAAAGCCAATTCATATAAGTAACACCAACATCATATAAGAGTTTCAGGCAAAAATCATTGCTGAACTTGAAGAGTAGTAATAAATAGTAATAAAATGTTAAGTTAAACATCCATATATAATAACACTTGTTTGTATGCATGTAATAACTAGATTTAAATATATCTGAGGCAAAACTGATAGAAGTAAGTGGAGAAATGGATAAATTCAGAGTCATCTTTGGAAACTTTGAAGAAACCTCTCAGTAAATGATAGGGGCCCATAGACCCCCCCCAATATATATATATTTATATGGTCTCTATATATGTATACATATATGTCTCTCTCTCTCTCTCTCTCTCTCTATATATATATATATACACACACACACACACACACACACACACACACACACACACACACACATATGTAGTTTATATAAACTAATTGAACAGCTTGAAAAACAAATGACATATATAAAGCACATCCACCAATACCTCCACAATGGAAAGTATTTTCAAATGCTCTTGGAGCACTTTCCAAAATGGATCATGTACTGCTCAATAGGAACAGATCTACACAAATTTCAAAAGACAAATTAAAATCTAAAAAAATATGTTCTTTAACAACAGTGGGATTAAGCTAGAATTGAGTAATAGAAAGATAAGCAGAAAATCCCTTAAGCAAGCAAGCAGTACCTTTCTGAGTAACCTATAGGTTAAAGGAGAAACTAGGAATTTAAATGTTCAAAACTGGAAAATGAAAATAGGACAACAGTTGTGAGGAGCTAAAAACATGCATAGAGAGAAAATTACAGCCTGTTTATGTTAGAAAAGAAGCTTAAAGAAAAATCAACTAATAGAGCTCTCTTAACTATCTAGCAAGGGGATATTAAATTAAATATAAATTCAAGGAGAAGAAAAGAGAAAAAGGACATTAAGTTAAGCATAAATCCAAGTAGAAGAAAGGAAACAAAGAGAAAATCAGAAATCAGTAAAATGAAAAAAATATGCAAAGACAAGTTTAGCAAACCAAAGCTTACGTTCTTTGAAAATTAAATAAAATTGCTAAACCACTAGCAGGTCTTATTAAGAATAAAAGGGAAGAATACAAATTGCCAATACTAGGAATGAAAAAAGATTACCACTTCAGATTTTTAAAATATAAAAATGTTTTAAATGCACAACTCTAGGAAAATAAATAAAAACTTTGGATGAATGGACACATTTCTTGAAAAATGTAACTTGATAAAAACAAAAAAGGAGTAAAACCCCTGTGTGGTCCTATAGTTATTAAAGAAATATGAAATGCAAATCAAAACTTTCCTACAAAGTATGTTCAATGATAAATTATTTGAAATAGTTAAGTAATAAATAGCATCAATTTTAAATGAAATCTTCAAGAGTTAAACTTTCTAAGACCTCTTCCTAACTCATTTAATGAAGTCATCAAACCTTTTTGAAGCCAAGACAAGACAATAATATTAAAAAATAAAGGTCAATTTCTTTAATAAATATAATTTCAATATTACCAAAGATAAGATGAATGAATAAAATTCAATAAGCCAAAAGACATTGCATCACAAATAAAGGAAATTCACATACCAGAATGCAAATTTAGTTTAACATTTGGTAGTATAACAGAAAATGTAATCATCTCCATAAAAACATTTATAAATGATAAAATAACTTTCAGCATTCTAGAAATAATAATGGTTTTATTGTATATATATATATATATAGCTAGCATGACACTTTGGGGAAAGCCATGCATCAAATTCAATATAGTCTAGGGGTTTTTCTTCTTCTTTTCCTTTCTCTTCTTTTTATTTTTTATCAAAATCAATATTAAACTATACACATTTTACTGAGAGTATTGCACAGATAAGGATTCTCCTAGCAAATGTCATTAATCCTTTTATCAGGAGGTAAGCTATCAGCATATTTACAAAGAAATTGGACCAGGCCATCTGCTTTCTTTCCTAAGAAGAACATTCAGTAATATGAGAGAAACAGGTTGCAGACCAAATAAATTTGCTTTAACTCTTTCTTTCCACAGAAAAACACACGCACTAGATTTTCTCATGGTAATTGAATTTGATTTTTATTTTAATTCTAGGAAAATTAATTTATATTTTCTGTATAATGGATACAGAAAGTTTCTTTTTTTAAATTTCATTTAGATAAGTAAATATGTTTGTTACCAGTCTTGTCTTGCAGCACCTTCTTTGCTCACTTGGACCTAAAGCAAGATTGCTTCATTATGCTGCTTTCATGTGTCAAAATTGTAGGAACAGATAATTGCAGACATCATTAACTATTTCAAGTCCTGACTTCACTGGTGACAAAAAGTCTTTGCTTGATCAAACTTTTAGTCAGACTCCTAAACTTCCTTCTCAGCTCATCTGTGTACTTCTTTGTAAATTCCAGTTTTAGCAAGAGTCTTGCTAAGTCAGCTTAAAAAATCCCCACACTCTTCAATGTCTGATCACGCTTGATATTTAATCGGGTTCTTCATCTTCCACCTTCTCTCAGGTCATGTCTGATCAATTAGGTCAGATTAGCCGAATCTCCCTTACTCTTATGTTACCCTTAGTAATTTCCTATCTGCTGACTCTCACCTTTCTCCATACTATAAATTTCTACTTGCTCAGGCTATATTTGGGGTTGAGCCCAATCTATTTCCCCCACTGCAAAATCCTATAGCCAGGTGTCACTATACCTGTTGTGACAGTCTTGAATAAAGACTGCCTTACCATCTTTAACAAATATTCAAACACATACAGACCCTGATCCTATTTGTCAGTGATTACTGGAGTCAGTGCAACAATTTAGTAGATCAGGAAATATCTGAGGGACAATGACCATTTTGAGTAACTGTTCTCAGTTCACCAGAATTTTTTTAATTAATATTTTTTCCTGGCTAGGGGAGGAAAACAGGAACAAGAAAGAGAATCAGGTGTTCTATGGTAGTTGTAGGACTGATAGCTAAATTCTGGATTTTCCTACAAGCATCACACTGATACTTCCTTTCTTGCTTGCACATCTGAGTTCTGAGTTCCAGAAGTCAGATGCAAATAGGAGACATTCTTTTTTTTTTTAATTTTATTTCTTTATTTGACAGAGAGAGAGATCACAAGTAGGCAGAGAGGCCAGCAGAGAGAGGGGAGGAAGCAGGCTCCCTGCTGAGCAGAGAGCCCAATGCGGGCCTCCATCCCAGGACCCTGAGATCAGGACCCCGAGATCAGGACTGGAGCCGAAGGCAGAGGCTTTAACCTACTGAGCCACCCAGGCGCCCAGGAGACATTCTTGTAGCAGTGATAAAAACATAAGTGCTTGAGTTAGTGCAGTCAAATGGCCAACTATGAACAAATTTTAGCCAGCAGGTTAGCTAAGCTAATAAAGAATTTTTGTGGTGTACTGTTATTTTTTATTGTTCTTAAATCTTAAAAAAAAAAAAAAAAGTTATTTAGAGGCAAAGAGATTAGTGGTTTTGCTTTTGTTTGCAGCAGCCAGCCAGGAAAAATTCAGTTCAGCTCAAATCATATGTTCAGGGAAGCATATTAATTTTGCTTTGATTTAAGAGAGAGTTGCGTATTCAACTGTTGATAGAGCCTAGATGTAGATCATGAGGTACTAGAACATAGAGATTAAAGGAAGGCACTTAATAAAGAGAAAGTCTTGATCTGAATTCTCAATTGTGACATTGGTCTAGAACAAACCTCTCTGTACTGTAAGTTGATCATACAAAGATGATAATTAAAATGGCATGTGGTAGTTTGAGGATTAAATGATATACATATGGTGCTTTGGATAGTTCCCAGACACTGCACAGTAGAGCTAAGCTATCACTATATAGAGAGCTCAATGAGAGCAAAGGTGTCTAGGCAGAAGTGACTTTTTGTTGTCAGGCAGAGAGCCCTGTGAGGATCTAGAAGGGCTCATAAAGAGCAAATGCATATTGTAAGCAGTGCCTGAGGGTACAGTTAAATAGGTGCTAAGTATACAGGGAGTGAGACTGTCAGTTTCAGGAGCCAGGACTCTGTATTTTAAATTTCTGTCATTTTCGATTTTAAATTAAAGTTATTCCTGCTCTCTCCTTTTGGAAATCCCCCCCCCCCCCATTAAAGAGAACAAGTTCAGGTTTCAAAAAATCAATAGATATCTATAGCCCTAAATTAAAATATATGGCGGAGAACTACTAAATGCAGATAAGTTCAAAATGGGGTGATTAAGATCAAGTCACCTACCAAAAAAGCTGATAGAAAACTATAGTTCTCTAAAGCAGAATTTTGTTCTCTGAGGAAGAAAGCTAACACCCCCTTTTGGGTCAATTGGGAGTATTCACAGGTTAGTATGGTGAACTTTCTTGGACCACATAGGTTATCACAAATTAGTGTGAGAAACAATTCTGAACCAAGGATGCAAAAAAAAAAAGTCATATTTATAGGCATATAGCTATTTAGGAGACAAATTGAGGAGAGACTCTCAATTTCAAACAGCACTGTAGTTGCTAATACATTTGTACTTGCAAAAAAAACCCACAAATTTTTAAGGAAATATTTTGTGGTGGGTAGGTACCACTTTAACTGGGTCAAACTGATATTGGGTATTTGTCAGTATGATGCAATGGGAAGTAAATAATATCACCACTTTGTTTTTGTTAAGAACAGTTTTAAACGGACTCTAATCATGAAAAAAGGGATCAGACAATCCATAAGGAAACTGGTGTAGAATCTTGAACAATGTCAATTTCATGAAAGACAGAAGTGTAACTTCTGAGTTAAAGGAGATTAAAGAAACGGGATAACAAGAGACATTCTATGATCAGTCACTGGATCCTGGAAAGAAAATAGCCACAAATGACATTTTGAGGAAAATTGGAGCAATTTGAATATGGGCTGAATAGTAGGTACCATTAGAGAATTAATGTGAACTCTTTCCTATATGTGATAATGGTAGTTTTTAAAAAATTATATGGTGGTAGGAGCTTAACATGACATTTACCCTCTTAATTGATTTTTAAGTGCACAATACAATGTTGTTATCTATAGGCACAGTGTTGTACAGCAGAACTCTAGAACTTAATCATCCTTCATCACTAGAATTTTATGCTTCCTGATTAGCATACTTTATTTTCCCCCTCTCCAGAGTCTCTGGCAACCACTGTTAGGACCTGCTTAGTCTAAGGGCAGCCATGATAGGTTCTGTAACCCTCCTGGTGACTTAGGCCTCTACTTATCCATAACCCCCTGGTGGTTTAGGCCTTTACAAGGCCTGTGTCGGGCTTATCAGGGACAAACAGGATTAGGGCGATGCATCTTGCTTCCCTTCATGGAATTTTATCCTATCTAACCAGGTTATGGGCAGTTGACTTGTGAACTGTGGGAAACTGCAAGAACTGCAGAAAATTACTGTGACTCATGCTTGCTATTTGAAATGCATGTAAAGGTCTCTCCCTAGACCCTTGCATTCAGGGTCCTTGCTGAAACCCGCTGCGCCCAGCAGATGCTTGGACCCCACCTAGCTGGAAATAAAACCTCGCTGTGTGATTTGCATTATCCTGAGCGTCCCCGGTTCCTCTTTGGGGAGGCGGTTGACATCGGACTTTAACACCACAGTTCTATTCTTTGTTTCAACGAGTTTGACTTTTTTAAAAAAAAATTTTTTTTAAGACTTTATTTATTTGACAGAGAGAAATACAGCCAGAGAGGGAACACAAGTAGGGGGAGAGAGAGAGGGAGAAGCAGGCTTCCCGCCAAGCAGGGAGCCTGATGTGGGGATGTGGGACTCGATTCGCTTAACCAACTGAGCCACCCAGGTGCCCCTGACTTTTTTTTTTTTTGACACATTACGGAAGTGGAATCATGTTTTGTCTTTCTGTGACTGGCTTATTTCACTTAGCATAATATTCTCCAGGTCATCCGAATTGTTACATATTGCAGGATTTCCTCTCTCTTGCTCATTCTCTCTGTCTCTCTCTCTTTTATGGCAAAGTA
Organism: Spilogale gracilis; assembly: GCA_004023965.1. Lineage (NCBI taxonomy): Eukaryota > Metazoa > Chordata > Mammalia > Carnivora > Mephitidae > Spilogale > Spilogale gracilis. The sequence continues at coordinate 76,232 of PITA01007460.1, read as the reverse complement.
ATAGTCCACTGAATGAATACTGTATTTTTAAAAATCCATTCATTTGTCAGTGGACATTTAGTTTATACTACATTTTGGCTATGATGAATAGTTGCACTGAATATGGGAGTATTACTATCTCTTTGATTTTGATTTCAGTCCCTTTGGATAAATACTCAGAAGTGGTATTGCTTGATTCTATGGTAATTCTATTTTTAATTTTTTAAAGAAACTCTATACTGTTTTCCGTAGTAGCTGTACTGTTTTGCATTCCCACTACCCTCATACAGGAATTCCAATTTCTCTACAATGCTGCCAACACTTTGTTGTTCTTTGTTTTTTGATAATATCCATCTTAAGAGGTATGAGGTGATGTCTGATTGTGATTTTGATTTGCATTTCTTAATGGTTTAGGGATGTTGCACATCTTTTCATATACCTGTTAGCCTTTCGTATTTCGTCTTTAGAAAAAATTCTGTTCAGGCTTTAGCCCATTTTTTAATTGGCCTATTGGTTATTTTGCTATTAGGTTGTAGCAGTTCCTGATACATTTTGGGCATTAATCTCTTATCAGATAAATGGTTTGCAAATATTTTCTCCCATTCCTTGTTTTTCTGTTCATTTGTGTCCTTTTTGTTTTTTTATATAGTCCCGCTTGTCTATTTTTGCTTTTGTTGCCTGTGATATTCATGAAATAATTTCCAAGACCAATCTCAAGGAGATTTTCCTCTGTTTCCTTCTAGTAGTTTAAGGGTTCAGATCTCATATCTAAATTTTTAATCCTTTTTAGTTGACTTTGGTGAATGGCATAAGATAAGGATCCAACTTTATTCTTCTGCACCCAATTGTCCCACCTTTTGTTGACAAGATTATTCTTTTCCCATTGTATATTCTGGTTCCCTCACTGAAGATCAGTTGACCATGTAGGTCTGTATTTATCTCTAGGCTCTTTGTTCTGTCCCACTGGTTTATTTTTCTGTCTTTATGCTAGGAATTGGTTTTATATATATATATAAATATGTAAAATTTATATATATATATATATCAGATTATCTATTATTATTATGTCATATACCATATGATATAAACCAGCACTCAAAGTAATTATTAAAACTAACATTTTTCATTAGAGGGAAAATTATATGCATTGTGAGCATATTTATTTTCAAATGCAAATTAGAAATGGTTTGAAAGTTATTCATAAATGAAGTGATTAATAATGTACAATAAACTTTTTTTAGTAATAACAATACTTACAAAATATGCTGTTTTACAGATATTATTTTTATGAAATTTGCATTTTGATTAAAACTTTTTTCCTTGGGGCGCCTGGGTAGCTCATTTGGTTAAGCAACTGCCTTCGGCTCAGCTCATGATCCTGGAGTCCTGGGATCGAGCCCAGCATCAGGCTCCCTGCTCAGCAGGAAGCCTGCTTCTCCCTCTCTCACTCCCCCTGCTTGTGTTCCCTCTCTGGCTGTGTTTCTCTCTGTCAAATAAATAAATAAAATCTTTAAAAAAAATCAATAACTTTTTTCCTGAAGTTATATATATATATATATATACTTATTTTTTTTCCCAAAAGCCCTTTGTTGTTTCATATTTTTTATTGTTAAGTTGGCTGTGGAGAGCCAAACATATTTAAAGTCTATTCTTATTAGGGTAAAGTACTCTAAATTTGGAACTTTCTACTCCATTTTTTTTTCCTACTCCATTTTCATAGCACTGATAGGTAAGGGACTTTTTTTGATCATATGTAATGTGATCTTGAAGAGGTCTATAAACAAATACTTTTCAGAGTTGTATTTTGTGCATTGGAGTCATAAACTTTAGTGGAGGTCAGTATCAGGAGGTGCAATTATGCATAATAGTAATTTCTAACCAGTATACACAGCATAACATCTTTGCAAGTGATTTTTTTCCACACACACACACAAACATCACTTACTGCTTCTATATTATATATTAATTCACACAGATTACAAACCTTGACAAATATATGAATGTCAAATGTTTCATGTTGAATTTTTCTTACTAAGATAAACTAAGAAATCTAGAGTAAAGCAGAAGGGTGAAACAACAATACAACTCTGGAGCAAATTGTGTCTCCACAAATTTCTTTTTTCTTTCTTTCTTTTTTTTAAATTTTATTTTATTTTATTTATTTATTTATTTTTAATTTATTTATTTGACAGAGAGAAACACAGCCAGAGAGGGAACACAAGCAGGGGGAGTGAGAGAGGGAGAAGCAGGCTTCCCGCCAAGCAGGGAGCCTGATGTGGGACTCGATCCCGGGTCTCCGGGATCATGACCTGAGCCAAAGGCAGTCACTTAAACAACTGAGCCACCCAGGTGCCCCGTGTCTCCACAAATTTCATGTTGAAATGCTAACCATCAAGGTGACAGTATTAGAAGGTGGGGACCTTAATACCTGATTAGACCATGAGGGTGGAATCCTTAAGAATGGGATTAGCCTTTGCCTCAGATCATGATCTCTGAGCCCTGGAATCCAGCCCTGCATCAGGCTCCTTACTCAGCAGAGAAGCTGCATCTCCTCTGCCTCTGCCTATTGCTCCTGCTGCTTGTGCCTCACTCTTGCTCTCTCTGTGTCAAATAAATGAAGTCTTTAAAAAAAGAAAAGAAAAGAAAACTATTGGATTAATACTCTTAACAAGAGCCCCCCCATGGAATCCTACTCACCCATCAAAAAATGAACTCTTGCCATTTGCAATGACGTGGATGGAACTAGAGCGTATTATGCTAGGTGAAATAAGTCATTCAGAGAAGAACAATTATATGATCTCACTCATGTGGAATTTTAAGAAACAAAACAGGATCATAGAGGAAGAGAGGAAAAAAAAAAACAGAACAAGTTAAAATCAGAGAGGGATACAAACCATAAGAGACTCTTAATCATAAGAAATAAACTGAGGGTTCCTGGAGGGGTGGGGGATTGGGGTAACTGGGTGATAGACATTAAGGAGGGCATATGATGTAATGAGCACTGGGTATTATATAAGACTGATGAATCACTGAATTCTACCAAGGAAACAAATTTAAAAAAAAATAGGAAAAAAAACCCAAAAGACCCCAGAGAAACCCCTCACTCTTTGCACCATGTGAGGACACACAGTGTAAAAGATGGTCAGCTATGAACCCAGAAAGCAGGTCTTACCAGGCATTGACTTTGTTGGTATATTTGTCTTGGACTTCCCACCTTCAGAACTATGAGCACTAAGTATTGCTTATAAGCCACTCAGTCTACCTGAATGGACTAGAACATACAAATAATATAAGCCTCTTCTAAATGACTTTTATAAAGCACTAGGTATTTCAATATACATTTACATTGAAAAGAACTCAGTTTGTAGGGGAAAATGAGAAAGCATAACATTCTACTGTGATCTAATTTTTTTTACTTGATGTAAACATGAGTTTTAAGGTTTGTTTATGGGGCACCTAGCTGGCTCAGTTGGTTAAGCATCTGCCTTTGACTCCAGTCATGATCTTGGGGTCCTGGGATAGAGCCCTTTGTCAGAGTCCCTGCTCTGTGGGGAGCCAGCTTCTCCCTCTCCCTTTGCTCCTCTCGCCACTCGTTTGTGCTCTCTGTGTCTCAAATAAATAAAATCTTAAAAAAAAGTTTATTTTATTTTTTAGGATTTTTATTAATTTATTTTAGAGAGAGCATGGCGGGGATAGATGTGAAGAGAGGGAGAGAGAGTCTTAAGCAGAAGATGTGCTGAGCACAGAGCCCCACACAGGGTTTGATCTCACCATGCTGATATCACGACCTGAGTAAAAAAAAAACGAGTCAGTGGCTTAGCTGACTGTACCACCCAGGCACCCCAGGTTTGTTTGTTTGTTTGTTTATTTATTGAGCATGCTTGACACAGCATAGTGATTTGACAGGTTTATATAGGATGCTGTACTCACCACAAATGAGGCTACCCGTCTGTCACCATCTAACGCTATTATAACATCACTGACTGTATTTCTTACGCTGCATCTTTCATCCCTGTGACTTATTCATTCCATAACAGGAAGCCTGTACTTCCTCTTCCCCTTCACCCATATTGCCCATCCTCTTAGTCTCCTCCCCTCTGACAACTATCAGTTTGTTCTGTATTTACAGGCCCGACTCTGCGTGTTTTTTTTTTGTTCTATTTGTTTATTTTTTCTTTTTCTATTGCACATGTGAGTAAAATCATATAGTATTTGTCTTAAGAAGGCAAATTTAAATGATAATGTGTGAGATATGCCCTATCACCTAGTAGTTATGAACTACATTTATTGGAAATTCCAGTCAAGTAAAAAAAAATGTAGTCTACTTAATGGATTCCCATTGGCAGAGCCTTGGAAGTATCAATTAGAATAACATTTAAAAGATAAATGCTTGATATTTCAAATTTGGAATGATTAACTTAAAAGATTTTGCTGTAACAAGTTTTAAAACATTAATTTATCTGCCAAGTATATTTTAGAAATTAGGACATAATCTTTATCAATCAAATGTTTTAACACATTATATGAGGTAATATTTGGAGAGAAAAAGCAAAACTAAGCAACAAAAATATTGACAACATGTGCAGCAGGTTGGTCATTTTAAACTTTGTCTTTGTTATTTTGGAAGGATGTGGGATAAGTATTTCCAGTTTCTAAAGAGAAGTGCTAAACTTATTCAGAAAAGATGTACAAAAACAAAAACAAAAGTTCCCGATACTATCTTCCTGATTATTCACTTCCAGGTTATATAAAAGAAAATAGAAAAGGACAAGTCTAGAATCTGTGGTGTGTTGACGTAGGGGGTTATGACTACATATCCCTCCTCTTCTCTCCAGGAGATATTTCCGCTCTACTTTAAACAAATCTGGTTAGGAAAAGAGGGTATCTTCACAAAGAGAAAACTGGTGTCTTCCTGCCTGGCTGGGTCTTTGCTGAATGAGCAGTAGAAACTTATGTAAGCACTTCAGTGTAACAGAGAGAGAGAGAGGGAATTTGTGAGTGAGTTCTTTGGAGAAGTCACCATCTGTTCTTTGAAATTGGATGTCGTGTGTAAATGAAACAAAACAAAACATGCCTGGAGAATTTTGAGGGTAGTGACCAGCTGGAACTTTCTATGGTGGCTGTAATGAAGACAGAGAAACATTAGAGAGCTTTGTACCGCCTATAATTATTTTGTGAAGAAAGCATGATTGTCTGGTAGGCAGTGTACATCCAGAAAAGGAGCTAGGTCTTGGTCATCTTGATGGAGACCCAGATGAGATATTGGAACAGAGTAACTGCAGCATAAGAGATCGCCTAGTGTGTCACTGGGTAGGGGCAGGCAAGAGATGAGGAGGTTGAGAGAGTTAAGCCAGTAAGTGTATCACAGAGTCTTCTGAAAGCTGGGCTGTTCAGATGGTCCAGCAGGGCCAATAAATGATCCACATATGATCTAAAGGAGGGCCATTGAGACCAGGCAGTATGTGACTATGGAAAAATACAAAGACAGCCACTTGGTAAAAATGTGGATGTACCAATTCATGCAGTTGTTTTCTATACATACCCTCACTGAATTCGGCCCACTCAAAAAGGTTACACTAGACATTGACTTGAAGGTCTCATAGAGATACTTTCAGGTGGAAATAAATACATCTGCAGTGATAATTCTGTAAGAGGCTTTCAGTGGTCCCCCACATACTTCCATTTACCTGAGCCAAATTTCATGGTTTGAAAAATAATCTGGGATGGTTATTACTTAAATGACTAATACTAGGAATTTAAGTTATCTTCCCAGTTGCACACATAAGACATTTTTAGCCTCTGTACATTAATGTGATAGAAACCTAGATCTATGAAAATATAAAAGGATCATATTACTGTGGCTGTTATAACATATTTTAATTCTTCATTTCCAATTGACTTTATTATGCTAATAACCACAAAAAAACCACCATCCCAAATCAAAATATTTTGGATCCTTCATATATTTGCATAATTCATGGACTTGAAACATATTTTTTTTTTTTTTTTTTAAAGATTTTATTTATTTGACAGAGAGAAACACAGCCAGAGAGGGAACACAAGCAGGGGGAGTGAGAGAGGGAGAAGCAGGCTTCCCGCCGAGCAGGGAGCCCGATATGGGACTCGATCCCGGGTCTCCGGGATCATGACCTGAGCCGAAGGCAGTGGCTCAACCAACTGAGCCACCCAGGCGTCCCTTGAAACATATTTTTAGGGGCTCCTGGGTGGCCCAGTCGTTAAGTGTCTGCCTTCAGCTCAGGTCATGATCCTGGAGTCCTGGGTATTAAGCCCCATCTTGGGCACCCTGCTCAGTGGGAAACCTGCTTCTCCCTCTCTCACTCCCCCTGCTTATGTTCCTTCCCTAGTATGTTTCTCTCTGTCAAGTAAATAAATAAAATCTTAAAAAAAAAACTTAAAAATTTATAAACACTTAATAGCAGCCCTTCAAAAGGTGATTCAAGATCTCTGTGTATCTGTATGTATGGATATTGAGTGATCTGTAGTAAATCTATTGTCACCAGTTAGTTAAAAGCCAACTGGATGTTTATTCCCTGCTGTGTGGATGATATATGTGTGGCTATATATATATATATATATATATATATATATATATAATATTATATATATACTTATATATATAAACCATATTATGTGGAAACATAATGACATACCCAAGAAGAAGCTAATGAACATCACTGGGCTACTAGTTTGCTGTCTGTGAGACTCATTTTACTCAAAATCATATTATTATTATATTCTTTTTTTTTTTTTTAAGATTTTATTTATTTGACAGAGAGAAACACAGCCAGAGAGGGAACACAAGCAGGGGGAGTGAAAGAGGGAGAAGCAGGCCTCCCGCCGAGCAGGGAGCCTGATGTGGGACTCGATCCCGGGTCTCCGGGATCATGACCTGAGCCGAAGGCAGTCGCTTAACCAACTGAGCCACCCAGGCGCCCCAATTATTATATTCTAACATATGTAAGATCTCTTTTCACATAAAGGAAATTGAGGATAGAAATTGAATTTCTTATCATGCTGAATCTTGTCATTTTACAGAGTGTGATTTCTTAGTAGGCTTGCAGCATCCATTATTCTTTCTTCTTTTAGGTAGGGTGAGTACACTACAGTGACCTTCTGTTTAATGTCAGACTCACGATATGGCAAGTGTGGCTGAAGTGGGCATTTAACCCAATATATTTTAATGCAGTAAATAAATTGGTGTAGTGAATGAATAAATTGTTGTAGTGTCAGATCATTCAGCACAGTAGTTTATATTAAAGGAAATATCACTTTAACTCTTCACCATCTGTTGTGTACTCTAATTTTAAAAGACCATAATTTACAGTTGCAAAAGTAGGGAAGAGACAAATAATTGAAATGCATATTTATGTACTGTAAACAGGTGCATCAGAACATGCACCTGTTTTGTTTACCTTGGGAATATTAGATGCTAATTGGGACAATCTCCACTCTTCACTTATGAGTGTAGTTTGGGGGGAAGGTTAAAAGTAAAAATTGTTTTTAAAGTGATTGTCTTATAAAACTGTGAGACTAATATAATTGGAGCCCAATTAATAATAAATTGAATAATTATTATACCACAGTATTATATGTTTTAAAAAAACTAGATCATGAAGATTTTGTCAGAATTACTCTTTAAGAAAGACCATTACTTTAATTATGTTGTATTTAGATTGACCCAAACAAAAATCACCAATATTAAGCCATTTTTTTCTTACATAAAAGGAAATTTCTTATGGTTCTAATAAATAAAGGAAATTGAGGCAGTCCCAAATTTAGTATAATGACCAAAGCCTTTTACATTAGATAGTGAATTGAATGGGGTAATTGCATAATTTATTCATGATAGTTTAATATTCATTTAGATTTTATTTATTTATCTATCTATTTATTTATTTATAGGCTTTATTTATTTATTTAACAGAGAGAAACACAGCTAGAGAGGGAACACAAGCAGGGTGAGAATGATAGAGGGAGAAGCAGGCTTCCCACCGAGTGGGGAGCCCAATGTGGGGCTCAAACCCAGGACTCAGGGATCATGACTTGAGCTGAAGGCAGATGCTTAAGGAAGGAGCCACCTAGGCGGCCCTAAAATTTAGATTTTTAGATGTTGAATCACTCCAGCAGAAAATTTGATTCTGTAAAGATATGTAGCATTTCATGGTGCTTTTATATATTACTATATGATCTACTTTCAGTCCTTCGAACTCCCTTTTAAATAAAGTGATGATCATGGAAATTATATTATGTTCTCAAGTTTTAGGGCTATTTAATCATCATCCTCCCACTCTCCCTCTCTGTGTTCCTCTCATGCTTTTCCATATGTGCAAACACACACATACACACACACATATTTGCATACATACAGGATTACAGTAGCAAAGACAGGTCAGAATTCAGTCTGATCAGCTGAAACAAAGGACAGGAACAAGCAGTGGAGTGAGAGGGGGAAACAGGCCATTTCAGTTTGAGAAATGGCTTTACACAAAGGGAAAGTCAAATTTCTCTTTGTGAAAGAAGGTGGTTTTATAATTTGGAACAAGGCACTACTGAAGTATGGCTCCTATCCTGCCTGGGAGTCTGGGAGCTGGGGTGCTCTCTCCCTTAAAGATTACATTTCAAAGAGATACTATGAGCTCCTTAGAAAAGACATTTCTGGAATGTAAAATTAAGGAGGTTTTTTAAATGATTTACATATCTAAGGGACAGAGGAAAAATTTACAATGAACTAAGACAAAGCCTCTTAATAAAAAGGGAGATCAGGGGACTAGAATCCTGAAAGTAGCCTGTCAAAAGTTTGGTCAAGGTGAGGGGAAATTTAAGGCATATTTGTCACTAGTTTTTTTTTAAAAAAAAGTTTCTGGAGTTTTTAGTAGTATATTAGACCTATATTCCAAACATGAATTTTGCAGACAGTATTGATCTATGTATTCCTTTACCACATGCTCTTCTGAGAGGAAAGAGGGAAAAATATTTTTATTAAAACTACATTTGAAAGATTTCTGAATCCCACTTGAGCATGTAAAGAACTTGTAAGTCATCACTGCAACTTTCACAACAGGAAAAAAAGCTGAACAAACTGAAAATCAACCACATTTCATAGATCCATAAGAGAACTGTGGTCACAGTATAAACCTCCACCCTAGAGACTGGAGAGAAGGTGAGCACAGAGAGTATAGATCAGTTTAGTTAAAGTTGAAGTTGCTGGGGCCAGTAGAGAAAACTTAACAGAGGAACTTCAGTAAACTTCTGGAAGGTGACTGTAGATCCACCTGGTGGGTCAAAAACTCCTGGGGACCCTTACCCTCCATTTTGTGGCTTTTACCTCCAGGAGCACTATCAGGTTCTCATGGTGAAGATCAGAGAAAAATTCCCTTGTGCTTGGCCTAGAGGAGGGGCTGGGTACCCATTTCGACATATACCTAAAGGAAATTATTGTGAAATAGGAACTTCTAGGAACTTCTACAAGGAATGCTTACCAGATAAAAGAAAAAAAATTGCTAAAGTCCTCTCTGACTTGGGGGAGAGGAAATTACCTAATTCTAGCCCCTTCTAGACATCCTGCCTCAACTAAGGGGGAAAAAATGCTGAGAAGCTCTTGTGCAGTCATAACCCAGGTTCACTATGAGATTGAAACCTAAGCAACCAAAGCATAGAAGTATAGAATGCTCCCTCTCTCACTCAAACCACACTGTTGCTACCACATTAAGAGGCCTCCTAAGATATTTACTCAACTGAGATGAATATTCCACGTAGTATTCTGCGCATGAATGTTTATAACATCTTTTGTAGTTAAAACTGGAAACAAGATGTTTTTTGATAGCCCAAAGGGTAAAACTGTGGTATATTCATAATGGGGTATCATTCATCAGTAAAAAGGAACACATAATAACATGAAAAAGGTAAAACCATGGAGGCAGTAAAAAGATTGGTGATTGCCAGATAGTCTCTGGAAAGAAATGTAGAGGAGGAAAAATAATTTTCCCTCTCCCCGTCTGGGTTCTTGGTTGGGACCCTTCCATTCCTTCAATAATAAGAAGATAGGTTAACAGGAAAAAAACCCAGAAGTTTAATAGCATGTATACCTCCTGTATATATGGGAGATACCTAAGAAAACCAAATAACTCCCTAAAATGGCCTAAGGCATCCCCTTATATACCATCTCCAGCCAATTATGGGAGGCTGCTTGGAAAAACACAGTGGACAAAGGTAAGGTTGTTATGGGATCTAAGTCTGTCTTCTCCATTGATAAAAAATCCTAAAGATTCGCAGTCATTCTCTTCTAGTATGGACAGGTAGATACCCTTACAAAGGGAGATTTCTTTTATAAATGTAAATGTCTCTTACAAAAGGGTAACTTCTACTCAGTTTTCAGAGCTTCTCCTGTATCGACGGTTTCTTAAAAATAATCAGCTGAAAATAATCAGTATGTCAAAGAAGTATACTTTTGGTGGTGTATTTTACTCCTCTTCAGAAAGGATGATAGGTGAAGCACAGGGAATTTTTAGGGTGGTGAAACCATTCTGTAGGAAACTGTAATGTTGGCTACATGGCAATATGCATTCGTCATAGAGCTATACAACACAGAGTGAGGCCTAATGTAAACAGTGTATTTAATAATCATGTCTGAATATTGATTCTTTAGTTGTAACATGTATACCACACTAATGCAAGATAGTGAAAATAGGGAAACCTCTATAGAGGCATGGGGTAGATATGTGGAATTCTATCTATTCTGTAATTCTAAAAATGTGCTAAAATGTAAAATATATTTATTATAAAAATATATACATACAAAAAGATTTGCTATATAATTTGAAAGTAACCACTTCTGGGCACCTGGGTGGCTCAGTGGGTTAAAGCCTCTGCCTTTGGCTCTGGTCATGACCTCAGGGTCCTGGGATCCAGGCCTGCATCAGCTCTCTGCTCAGCAGGGAGCCTGTTTGCTCTCTCTGCCTGCCTCTCTGACTTCTTGTGATCTCTGTCTGTCAAATAAATAAATAAAATCTTAAAAAAAAAAAAAAAGAGAAAGTAACCACTTTTTTTAATTTGAGTTTTTAATTCCAGTTAGTTAATCTTCAGTATTATATTAGTTTCAGGTATACAGTATAGCAATTCAACAATTCTGTGTATCACCCTGTGCTCATCCTGTACTTTATCTTGTGTGTAGGTGGCATTTGATTTTGAAAATATCTTGATAATTTTGTTTGACTGTAAAATCTAAAGCTCATAGATCATAGCTTTCAAGAGAGCAGTAAAGCAAAGAGATGGCTAAAATGCTCTGTTTACAAAAAGAATGGAATTTAGAACGTAACAAAAAACATGATGTATTTGAGAAAGATAAGAACATGGGTGAATCTGTAAAATGAGAGTTGAGGATAAAGACGGTCTCCAGAGAAGTGTTAGGATGAGATTTGCAAAGATATGAGTAGATAAAAGAATCCTAAAAGCAGAGATGGTTAAGTTATGTGCTCTATGGTGCTGTAAAGAACCACCTTCCATTCCCTCAAATTTTTAGCCAAATCAAGTCACAAAAATACAGCCAGTATTGGAGCCGTCCTTGAGTTACTTATCTATATTAGACTATAGTTTATTTTATTCTGTTATAACAAATCAATTACATTTCATTTAGTGTATTGCTCTTTGATGGCTTTATAGATATGAAATAATCTGATATGAAAATTAAAGTTCTCAGTATTTTAAGGTTATAATCTTGTAAGTATAATGGCTTATTTTTTATGTGAGGTGGCTTGCATTTTTTAACACTGCCTAAAGCTAACTTGGTACAATGTGCATGTTCTTGTGCAACTTACTAATAATATTTCTGTGTTTTATTATGGAGGAAAATCTAAATCTACTTTCATTAAATTACAAGTACAAACTCTGAGAATTTGATGAAATGTTAAATTACTCCAAGATGACTGATTTAGAAATAAGCAAATATGGGTAGTTTATTTCTATTCAAGTAAACTAGAACATTTTGTTTCATTTGCCAGCTTGAAGACTTACACATGGTTAAGTGAAATTAGTGAGTATCACATGGGAAAGTAACATTAAGAACATTATTTACTCAGTGAAATATTCAGGGTTCTTTCCCCGAAAAGAATTGATTTTTTCATTTGTCACTTACACTGTATTTTCTTTTCATTGTTGTATATGAACCCAAGTAAGAAATGAAACTGCAAACCTTAGAATTTAAAAAATAGTAATTTCTGGGGCACCTGGGTGGCTCAGTCAGTTGAGGTCCGCCTTCAGCTCAGGTCCTGATTTCAGGGTCCTGCCCGCATCAGGCTCCTTGCTTGGCAGGGAACCTGCTCCTCATCTTCTGTCCCTCCCCCTCTGCTCCTGTGCTTGTGCTCTGTCTCATTCTTCCTCAAATAAATAAATAAAATCTTTCAAATAATAATAATTTCATTTATTCTTATGAGGAGTTTTCAATTCAGATTAAAATCTCCTAAAATATTTTCAGGTTTTGTAATTAGGGGAAGCTGGCTTGGGAAGTATCCAGTGCCAATTAGCAGATAATACTTTTATGATAGAACAATTGTAATATATCTTATAATTTCCAAGAGGACTTGCTATATTTACCTCCAAAAAATGAAAAACACTGTTTTATTCAGTTCAACTATAGGTTGATATGTTTAGGATACAAGGATGCTTTTTTTCCTTGATTAAACTGAGTTATTAACACCCCACACAGGTATACATGTACGTGTTTATATGTGTGTATGTATGCATATGTGGATGGGGTTAGTGAAAAATTCAAGCTTAACCAGGAAAAGGGGCTTCCTTGTATCTTCTCTGTGTGTACACGTGTATGTGTATGTATATATTTGTGTGCATGTATTTGTAACCTTTTAATTTTCAAGTATATATTCTGTGGATGAGTTTCATTAGCATGAGGCAGTCCCATCCATCATGTGGATGTGTACAATATAAGTTACTTTCTCTTTTCTTGAGAAAATTGTAATTTCTCTTGTTAGATACCTAAGTGACTATGGGAAAAAGAAGCGAAGGTCAGTATATCTGTATCATAGAAAGAAATAGGGGGAACAGTAGAACAAAATGTGTATGGAGAGATTGGCAGAATCTTCTAGGTCATGCTAGGTGTTAAGGACTTGTGACTTCTAAATATAATTTTAAAATCTAAAGGATTTAAAATTTTTGATGCTTAGGCTTTGAAGCATTTGTGAATTTTCCATGTAATGATTTTGTAGAAAGCTGGATATGAGGACAAGTGCTCAGAAAGGGTAACTTAGCCAGAGGTAATGTTATCTGGGGTCCTGAGAGTAATTAATGATGCCCAAGGAGTAATATAAGAAGTTAAAATACCTCTCAATTGAATTAGGCATGGATTTTTATTTTAAATTTATCATTAGAGTTGCTATAGGTATCTTACACATCCATTCTTTCAATTAAAAAAAATCTTATATATCTCAGAGTTCTAGTGGCCACAAAGCAGTCTCTCTGCTCTGTCTGTCCTGTGTCTATGCATAGTTTTTGTAATTTTCTCAGCTTTTTTCCCCCAAAATAATTATAGTTTACAGGGAGGGACTTTATACTTTATGATGGTAAAACAGAGCTTAACAAAAGTAATGTTCACGTGTCATAGAGCTCATAACAGTGGGTCCATGACAAATGCTTCAACTTTTTTTAAGTTAGAGAACTTGATTCGAGGATAGAATAAGCAATTATAAGCAGGCATTAGTCTCTAAAGAATACCATCTGCCATGCAAATTCTTACAGATAAGGGATGTTTAGGATATATGAAGCTTACATTACTCCTTTAAATTTCTTGTTAAGAGAGTGCATTTTCTTTTCAGTTTTGAATATTGGGCTTAATTAAGAAAAACAGTGGGTTTAAAAAAAAGATGATAAATAAAGTATTATGCTTTAAGGCACCTGCCTAAACCAATTGGCCAAAAAGTGGATTGGAGTCTAATAATGGTATGGTAGGCAGGCTCTGAAATGGCCACCAGTCATACTAGTTGCTGATATTTACCCCTTTGTTTAATCCCCTCTCCTTAAATGTGTACTAGACCTAATGATTGATATCTAATAAATAAAATACAGCAAAAATATGTCACTTCTGAGATTCTGAGATAAAGTTACAAGATGTGACTTTTGTCTTACCTCTCTCATTGTCTTTCTTGCTTGCTCCAAAGGAAAGGTGGCTGCCATGTTGTGACATGCCCTACAGAGGGGCACAGAAACATCTGTTTCTTGCCAACAGTTACGTAATTATCTTAGAGGAGGATCTTCCCCAGGTCAAGCCTTGAGATGGCCGTAGCCCTTGATCATAGATAGCCCAGAAACAGAGGACAGTAAGGCTACTGCTGAATTCTCAGACCATGGAAACAAATACAGTAGGAAAAACCCAGTTGATTTCAAAAAACAATTTGAATGGTTATCAAAAAGTAAATATGATATGGGGAGCCTGGGTGGCTCAGTTGGTTAAGCGACTGCCTTCAGCTCAGGTCATAATCCCGGAGACCGGGGATCGAGTCCCACATCGGGCTCCCTGCTCGGCGGGAAGCCTGCTTCTCCCTCTCTCACTCCCCCTGCTTGTGTTCCCTCTCTGGCTGTGTTTCTCTCTGTCAAATAAATAAAATCTTAAAAAAAAAAAAGTAAATGCAATGAAGAATGATTTCATTTGCCCTAAGTTTTAAAAATGCACAGATATATCTGTATTAAGAGATGTGGGGGAGGGGGGCGAGATGTGGCTGTTTTCAAGGCTTCCCTTACTCAGAATAGGCTAGGTATGGAGGTAGAAACAGAGATAGAGATAAAGAAATACAGAGATATAAGTATAGAAAAGTATTTGTTTTTCTTCCATCATGCTACTTGTACTACAGTTAGTGCAGACTTTTTCATCGTCAGGAATAAACCATGATTTTAACGAAGCATCTGAGCCTGCAGTGCTGTCCAGCACATACCTATTTTGTTTAATTTTGCTTTTTTCTTAAGTAGTTCTGAAAGTAGTGTGTGCGGTGGGTGGGGGAGAGGGTGTGGCCGCTATCTGCAAACTAGCCCCCCCTTTTTTTCTTTTTGTTTTTCATTTCACTTCATCTTTGTGGGTTTCCTAGAACTTACCATTGTATCTTTTTGTTTGTTCATTTAGGTTTGGTTTCCTGATGATTTTCTGGACTTATCATACCTCACTGTTCTGTCTGGATACTTAAGACACCTGTCGTTTGGCTCTTAATTAATTAATTCAACAAATATGTATTGAGCCTATCTGCTTTGACAGCATTTTTCTAGGGTATATAACAGTGAAAAACTTTAAAAATTCCCCTTCCTCACAGTGCACATCCTCATGAGGAAGATAGATAGTAAACTAATGGAAAGTAAAATGTACTTTATGTTATGTGGTGATGAATCCTATGAAGAAAAAAAAAAAGGAAGCATATAGGTAGTAGTGAAGACTTCACTAATATGCTAACACTTGGGCAGAAATCTAGAAAGATGAAGCAAGGATTGGGTCATAGATACAAGAAGAAAGGGCATTTAAGTCTGAGAGAATGACAAGTGCAAAGACCCTGTGGTGGGAACCTCTTCATTATATTACTATTATTTTAAGGAAGTTTGAATAAGAAAGAATGTGCCAGGAAAAGAGTGGTAGTAGATAATATCTGACAGCCACTGTTCTGTTTATATTCTACATTGTATCTAACTGTATTCATCTTTTTTTTTTATTTTATGAAAACTCTTGAGGATCTTGAGCAGTTTGACATCTTACACTTATATTTTAAAAATAATAGTATGACTCTAGCATTGAGAATAAGTACTGGGAATATGACAGTAGCTAGAACACATGGATAGATGCAATAGAGTAGGATGTTAAATGATAGACTTATTTTGAAAGATTTATTCTGAAAGATTGGTGTAGACTGTGAGAGATAAGAAGGAGAAAAGAGACTTCAAAATTTTTTGCAAATAAAAAATTATTCTTTGAAAGAATTGCAATTGATTGAGAAGGAAGACTGGGTTTGGATAAAAGTCAAGGTTTGGATTTTGGTATGTTAAGTGTAAGAGGCCAATTTGACAAACAAGTGGAGATATTGAAAGCTTTGGATAAATATACCTGAAGTATAGGGGAGAAGTATAACTAGAGACATACATTTGGGAGTCATCTGTATATTAGTGATTTTTAAAGCCACAATACTAGATATTATAACTAAAGAATGGAGTGAAGTCAGAGAAGTTAAGAGTTCTAAAACTTGAGTCTCAGAGTATTCCAGCATTTAAAGATCAAGGAGAAAAGAAGGAAGTAACAAAAGGCACAGAGGAGAATGATTAATGAAGCTGGAATAAAATCAGAGTAGAATGTTCCTTAGCCAAAAAAAAAAAAAAAAAATCAAGTAATCAATTGTGTTAATTGCTGCTGACCATGTAAGATGAAGACTGAGAATAGACAATTAGATATAACAATGTTGAGATCACTGGTAACCTTGACAAGAATGATTTCATTGAAGTTGTGGGTTAAGGGTCAGATTCAAATAGTTGGTGCAATAGTGGGAAGGGAGGAATTGAGAGGGGTGCAGGAAAAGTGATGTAGTAGTTAGATGGGTACTGGTAATGGGCCCAGAGAAAAGAATTAAGATGAAAGAGATCAAACATACACAGACTGGCTGGAGAGATTCTTCAGTAATGAGAAATGCTGGTGTTTATTGCAAAGGTGCACATACTTCATGGAGCAGTAACAAAAGAGAAGGAAGAAAATCCTGTCATAGATGCAGTGGGAGAGAAGAGTGAGTGTAGAGTGCAAGGTTGACAGCTGAAAGTCAAAAGACCTTTGAAGTTTGAGTAGAGGTGAGGAGGGGTGAAACATGTGACTTAGTAGGCCGGGAAGATACAGAATGATTACTTTGGCAGCACTTAGGAAAATTTGAAGTGTTTATAAATCTGCAGTGAGGAGAGTTGGCATGTTTGTGTGTGCCACAGTTTTCCTTTAGTGATGGGTTTTGATTTTTGTCACCTCAGTAGAGGTGTAATACAGGTGCAGATGCTGTGCAGGAAAAGGATAGTGATTAAGTGGTTTTTGCAGTTTTGGCAGATAGATGGGATGCAGGCAGACAGGGGCAAAGGAGTTGAGGATATCATGAATGGAGGAATTTTACAGTGGGATTATAGCTTGCAAGGAAGGGAAGTCATGACTTGAAACAGCAAAGCAATGGTGAAGTTTTGGTATAATAAATGTAGTTGTGGTCCCAGGTCACATAAATTTTGGAGATGGGATATTATGAAGAACAAGCTGTAAAGTTAAGAAGTGCTGGCTGGAGAGTATGAGGCTCATAATGAAGATGGTGGAGTTAGAGGTAAAAACACCTCTAGTGAATGCATGTTGAAGCCTAGCAGAGGGCAGGATTCATGGAGCAGGAGAGGTCAAGGTACAGAGATGATATTTCCAAATGTGACTGCAAAAACAGTGAGGGAGATCTTATTCAATTTCTGTCCTTCAGTGTAAGGTTTTGTTTAAAGATCCCATAGTAGTATAATCACTATGTGGGTAGACTTTGAAGTAAATGACATAAGTCTGAGGGACATGGGTCAGCCACTTGATTTCTCTGTATCTAACTTTTTTCATCTGTAAAATCAAGTTAAAAAATAACACCTAACTTTGGGGTGCCTGGGTGCCTCCTGATTTCAGCTCAGGTCTTGATCCTCAGGGTCATGAGACTGAGTCCAATGTGGGGATCCACACTGAGCACGGAGTCTGCTAGAGATGCTCTCCTTCTGCCCGCCCCCCCGCACTTGTTCTCACCCTCTCTCTCTTTCTCTCAAATAAGTAAATAAATCTTAAAAAACAAAAAACAAAAAACAAAAAACACTTAACTCAGGATGTGGATAAGAAACGAAAAAGTTAATGTCATTGGTCAGCACTGAGCTGCGCCAGCCACCCACCTACTGAGAGCGTGAAGCTTGAAGCTCTCAGTAAATATCAATTACATTTTTAGCACTGTTAGGATTTCTCAAATGAGTTCAGTTCATGTAACAGACATTCTGAAAGGAAAATATTTATCTGTCTACAATGGGTAAAGTCTGTTGGTGCTATTTTAAGTTCTCAAATTCAAGCCCTTTCTAATGATCTTCAATATGAACAATTAGAAATATAGTAACTTCATAAAGATTTTAGTGTTACTCTCACTGGCAAATGTTGAACAAATTAATTCTCTAGATTTGTTAATTTTTCCTGTATGCTACAGGTAGCTCTGGAGCAAAGCTAAATAGTAAAAATGGGAAAAGTTGGGTTTGGGAGCAAAGAATTTTAGCTTTAAAATGAGATAAAAAGATTCAGTAATGGGGATTGGGATAGAAGGAAAATTTAGTCAATCTGGATGGGTTTCTTCTGTATTCTAGGGATAAGAAATGACTGGCTAGAGGCAAACCAAGGTGAGTTCTGAATAGTTTAGCATACTGCTTTATATAATAATATATAAAAATTCTATGGTTAGTAAATCTATTATGCATTTTATACAATAGGCTTAATTTTTCTAAAATAAACATTCTATTGTGTTCATAAAGACAAAGTCTTTTCAGTTACATGAAAGGATTAGCATAGATTTAAAATATATTGGTATCCTAAATTGCATATTATCTGACACAGGCATCCAATTCTAAAAGTGCATTGAAATACTCTAATTTGGGGACGCCTGGGTGGCTCAGTTGGTTAAACGACTGCCTTCGGCTCAGGGCATGATCCCGGAGATCCGGGATCGAGTCCCACATCGGGCTCCCTGCTCGGCGGGAGGCCTGCTTCTCCCTCTCTCACTCCCCCTGCTTGTGCTCCCTCTCTGGCTGTGTTTCTCTCTGTCAAATAAATAATATCTTAAAAAAAAAAAAAAGAAATACTCTAATTTGAATAAACAAGAAACTATATGGTAAATTTTAATACATGTTACATTGATATATAAATTGTAAGAATGTAAGAAATTTTTTTCTATAGTATTTCCTTAAGGATCCCAGAACTTAAGCCCCTTAAGGATTGACACCAAAATCATATATAGTTTACTATTGTACTTTCTATTAATTGAAAAGTTTGAGCTGTTCCTAAAAATATATTTCGTCCTCTCAAAGGGCAAAATTACTGTAATAATGAGTTCTCTCCTGGAGAATCCCAAGCCTCCAGCATATTTTATATTAAATCTCAAGACCATGAAAAGGAAGGATCTGATTAATTTTAATTATTGTGAACAACAAAAAGATATGGATGATTCCTAAGGCAAACAGTGTTCTAATCAAACTGAAATAATCATATTAAATCTCATGCCTAGGAAACCAGTAAACATTTCACACACTTTGAGAAGCATGGAGGTAACTTTTGACAGTACCTCCAGGTATGATTTAATAGAGGATACAAAATAAATCAAGTTCTAAACTCTTCGAGAGGAAAAACACAATCTGAGTTAAGATATGGAAATTTATTGGTAAAAGTAGACACTAAACGTTTGGATTTCTTTAAGTGCCAAAGGAAGATGAAAGGTATGAATATTTCAAAGGGTGCTGTATCTCTTATTACCCAAGATAGTTGATATTATAAATCAATATACATATTGATCATTTGAAAACTATCTTCATTTCTACTAACCTGTTACAGATCAATCAGCTGATACTATTCTTGCTCCTGGGAAACTAAAATTAATCTCCTTACCTAGGCAATATTTTCACTTACTAAGTATGAAGTCCAAAGTTTAGCTCAACAGGAGCTTGGTGAGAAGAAGCAGATAGAGGTCATTTTCATAATAATAGTGTTGTTATTCAAATCACCATCATTATATAAATCAGTAATCACCTCGTCTTCTCCCATATTATATCATTTTTTCTTAATCTATTACATTGTTTACATCTACTCTATAGTTACACATTCTTTTTTTTTAAAAAAGATTTTATTTATTTATTTGACAGAGAAAGAGATCACAAGTAGGCAGAGAGGCAGGCAGAGATAGAGGAGGAAACAGGCTCCCTGCTGAGCAGAGAGCCCCATGTGGCCTAGATCCCAGGACCCTGATCACATGGTTTGAAAAATATGCTTACTTACCTAATCTACCATGATTTGGGGGCATTTATTGCATTTTTATCATCACAGATAATGAATTAATTCAATTATACTACTACTACCTTTTTCTTCCCTCATTTCCTAGGTTTATTGCATAATATTTTGATAAGTCATTAGTGTTTCATTTTATAATTACGGAAATATTTTGTCATTTCTGAGCCCATTGGTGTTATATGAGTTAATAATTTCCTGTTTTCTACATACTTAAAATTGTGAGTATATATTTCCATACAGTCAAGTAGAATTTTTTCCCCCAGAATAGTTGCCTTATGGTCTCTTTCATTTTATATTCCAAACTGAACTAATTTATTAAAGCCTGGGCATAGTTCTTGTCCAAATAGTTTCTGAGTTGGATTAACTTTCCAAATTCTTTGCCCTATAGCTTAATTTTGTTGAAGTTTATTTCTCAGTTGTTTTCTTTGAAAGAATTTATGACTTAGATGTGTTTTGAGATTTTGTATGTCTGAAGACAAATTTACTGCACCCTCACACTTGATTGATATTGGTTGGGTATTTTTCATTCAGTTTTCTAGCATATGGTAGTGATGCAGAGAAATTAGATACCCAGACTGAACTCCATACCTTTAGAAGTTTATTCTTTCATGGTAACATATTCTAATATAGTTTCATTAGTATGCAAGAACAATTTTGGAATTTGAATAGTTTATGTTTGTTTTTAGAAGGTATTTGTTAAATACTGGACTTTCTGGATTGATTATTATATTATACAACTTAATCTTATTTTTTGATATATCAGTGATTTGATTTGTTTTCCAACAGCAAATCCAAACATGCATTGCAATTTAGGAGAAAACTACATGACAAAAGTAGGAAATGAAACTGAGAACAAGGCATCTGTTAGACTTGAGAACAGAGTACTAAGTTCTCCACGAAGGGTTCACTGGAAAGTACCATGGGCCAATCTGCAAACAGCGGTGGAAACTGGGAGATGTTTTTGCAAACCACATTGCACACACAAGTGCAAATGGCGTAAAGTAGTCTCCAGTAAATGAAAGAGATCTAACCCTGTAAACTAAAAATCAAAGTATCTTTGATTTTTTTTGATATTTTGATTTTTTGAGTTGTATTTTTGATACAAATCAAAGTATCTTTCTGATAACTCTCATTCTGAGTGTCTAGAAATACACATTGAACACAGCAGCAAAAATAAGAGGAAAGCAAAATAAAGATCCAGATAAAAGTGAGTACTAGAGGGGCACCCGGGTGGTTCAGTCTGTTAAGTGTCCGCCTTCAGCTCAGGTCATGATCCCAGGTCATGATTCCTGGGATCAAACCCCACATTGGACTCCCCTCTCAGGGGAAGTCTACTTCTCCCTCTCCCTCTGCCCTTCCCCTACCTCCTGACCCTGCTCTTCCTTTCTCTCAAATAAATAAAATCTTTTAAAAAGAAAAAAGTGGGTAGTAACAGTAGAAAATGCCATCTCAGAAAGTACAAGTGTATTTTTTTTAATAATTTATTTTTTTCAGTGTTCCAAGATTCATTGTTTATGCACCATACCCAGTGCTCCACGCAATATGTGCCGTCCTTAATACCCACCACCAGGCTCACCTATCCCTCTACCCACCCCTTTCTGAAACCTTCAGTTTGTTTCTCAGAGTCCACAGTCTCTCATGCTTCATCTCCCTCTCTGATTTTCCCAATTCACTTTTCCTTTCCTTCTCCTAATGTTTTCCATATTATTCATTATGCTCCACAAGTAAGTGAAACCATATGATAATTGACTTTCTCTGGTCGGCTTATTTCAGTCAGCATAATCTCCTCTAGTCCTGTCCATGTTGATATAAAAGTTGGGTATTCATCCTTTCTGATGGGGGTGTAATATTCCATTGTATGTATGGATAATATCTTCTTTATTCATCTATTGAAGAGCATCTTGGATCTTTCCACAGTTTGGCAATTGTGGCTATTGCTGCTATGAATATTGGGGTACACATGGCCCTCTTTTCACTACATCTGTATGTTTTTATTTATATTTTTATTACTTTGTTAGGATATCAGAAAAAAGAGTATTAGAATAAGAAGACTGATCTACCCTTACCACTCAGGGTTCAGAAATATTAATTTCATGGAAAAATAAAGAATCATGATTGAATCACATTAAAAAATAGTCAGTATAATGTCTTACCAAATGTTTAAGTACACAATTAAAAATACTCTTTTTCTGCACTTAGTGGGTAGTCTGCTTGGGATTCTCTCCTTTTGCCCCTCACCCCCACTTTCTCTCTCAAATAAATAAATCTTTAAAAAACTGCCCACAAAGTAGATGAAAACTATAAACCAATATTCTAAGGAGGCCAAAATTAATATGGAAGTTATAGAAGAAATGAAAGTTTAACATGTATGAAAGCTAAAAATATTCAGAAATGAGATAATTTTTTTAAAAGATTTTTGTATTTTTGAGGGAAAGTGAGAGCGATCCCAGAGGGAGAGGGAGAAACAGACTCACTCCTGAGCAGAGAGCCCATTATGGGATTCAGTCCCAGGAGCCTGAGATCATGACCTGAGCTGAAGGCAGACACTTAACCGACTAAGCCAGCCAGGCTCCCCTGAAATGAGATACATTCTTAAGGAAAAAATGAAAATAAAAGAAAATATTTCTCATTAAGATTAAAACACAGGGAACACCAAGATGAATATATACCAAAATTGATGCCTTAAATAAATAGAATGTGAAAATGTGATAAATTTTAAAAATGACAAAAATAATTTCTGATTAAATGACAAGGTAGGCAAACATTATCAAATATGTATTATAACAGGAACCCCTGGTAATGAAACAGAAAGCAATAGTACTGTAAAATCATACAAATTATAATTTAAGAAAAATATCTGTGTAAGGAGATAAAAGTGTACATATATTAGTTGTGTATATATATCTATGTGTATTTCACATATGTATTCTATGAAATGTATATGAATATCAGAATAATGGACTATATATACTGAACCAACAAAGTAAAATTGCAGGAGAGGAGAAAAGGCTTTGGGGCATGTAGACAAAAAGTCCCAAACCACTGTTACCAGAAGGGATATAAGATTGAGATCAGAATTTTAGACAGAAAATTTTTTTCTAATAATTTTTTTTGAGTGCAGTTGACACACAATACTACATTAGTTTCGGGTGTATAACGTAGTGATTCAGGTCATGTGCTGTGCTCACCATAAGAGTAACTATCTTCTGTTACTGTAAAGCTATTAGAGTATCAATGTATCACATAAAAAATGTAAATCAGTAGGATGTCTTACCAGAAGTATAGGAGTATTCCCTGTGATGTGTCTTTTATTCCCATGACTTAATAATTGAGTAACTTGAAGCCTATTATCCCCTTCACCCATTTTTCTGATCCCCTCTACCCCCTTCTGTATGTATAGATCTGATTCTGCTTTTTGTTTCTTTATTCGTATGTTTCATTTCTGAGATTCCACGTTAAGAGTGAAATCACATAGTATTTGTCTTACTCAGTTTGACTTAGTTCAGTTAGCATAATGCCTTCTGGGTCCATCCATTTTGTCACGAATGGCAAGATCTCATCTTTTCTATAACTGTGTAATATAACACACACACACACACACACACACACACACACACACACACACCACGTCTTCCTTATCCATTTGTCTATTGATGGACACTTAGGTTGCTTTCATATCTTGATGATAAATAATGCTGCAATAAACATTCTACCCAGTAGTAGAATTATTTGATTATATGGTATTTTTATTTTTACTTTTTGGGGAACCTCCACACTGTTTTCCAAAATGGCTGCATCAATTTACATTTCCACCAACAATACATGAGGGTTCCTTTTTCTCCACACCCTCACCAACACTTGTTTTTTCTTGTCATTTTGATTTTAGCCATTCTGGCAGATGTAAGGTGATGTCTCATTGTGGTTTTGATTTACATTTCCCTGATGATTAGTGATGTTGAACAGCTTTTCATGTGTCTATTGGCCATCTGTATATCTTCTTTGGAAAAATGTCTATTCAAGTCTTCTTTCATTTTTTTTAATCTCATTATTTTTTATTGTTGAGTTGCAGAAGTTCTTTATGTATTTTGCATGTTCACCTCTTATCAGATATATCTTTTGTAAATATCTTCTCACATCTAGTTGCCTTTTTGCTTTATTGATGGTTTCCTTTGATGCGCAAATTTTCCCTTGCCTTAGGAGATACATACACAGGAATTATTATGTCAAAAGACAATATAGAGGGGCGCCTGGGTGGCTCAGTTGGTTAAGCAACTGCCTTCGGCTCAGGTCATGATTCTGGAGACCCAGGATCGAGCCCCACATCGGGCTCCCTGCTCGGCAGGCAGCCTGCTTCTTCCTCTCTCACTCCCCCTGCTTGTGTTCCCTCTCTGGCTGTGTTTCTCTCTGTCAAATAAATAAAATCTTAAAAAAAAAAAAAAAGAAAAAAAGCTACATTAAAAAAAAAAAAAGACAATATAGAAACATATTTAAGGTACACGAAGAAAAAAATATATATGAGCTAAAAATGTAATGAATTGGCTAGAGGGCAAGAACAGGCTAGAATGACATTAATAGAAACCCAGTGATTCCCAGACATAAAGGAAGTTGCTTTTACTCTCACTTCTGACCTCCTGGGTCCCACTCTAAGCATGAGGTAGTCAACAGCTAGAAGAATTTGGAACATTAGGGATGCAGCCTTGAGCTGTGAGAAAATATGTTAGTGGTCTTTTTAAGTCTTTATAGGCCCAAGTTCAGGCCTGGTCAAGAAAGGGCTTGAAAGAGCCTAGCTGGAGTTTTGTCAAGGAAGGAATCTTTGTTAGTTAGTATATGTAGGAAATTAATATATGAAACAGAAATCAAAATACAACAATGAGGAAAGAATGGAAAATTCCACAGCAGATATTAGGAAAAGTGGATATGTTTAAAAAGAAGAGACTTTTCTATAGGGTCATGAGACCCAAGCAATGGTAATCGAAGTATAAGTTATTTTAGTTTTCTTTTTTGGTGTTGGGTGCCTGGGTGACTTAATCATTTAAGTGACCAGCTCCTGATTTTGGCTCCAGTCATGATCTCAGGGTCATGAGATCAAGCCCAGTCCGGGTCCACATTCAGTAAGGAGTTTGCTTAAGATTGTCTCCTTTTCCCTCTTCCTCCATCCCCTGCTTGCTCATGCTCTCCCTTTCTAAAAATAAAATAAGTTTTAAGAAAAAACAACTTTTTCTTTTTTAATTTTAATTTTTCTCTATTGATGGAGCAATATTTACTTTTCATAATGTACTTCTCAAAATCTAGTTTGAGGAAATATTCATAGATGTTTTTCAAAGATCATTATAACATTCTTCTTTATTGAGAAAATAGAAGCACTTTAAATATCCATTTTTATGTAACAAAATTGTCAAATAATATCTTATACCCTCATTTACTGCTGTGCTTTTGAAGACCACTGAAGACTATTCATTACTATTCTCTGTATGCCTTTCCTCTAGATAGATGCATGTCTTTCTCACTTCCTTCTTGTCTCCACTAAACATCCCATTAACAGAAAGGCCTTTCTTGACCACTCCTTGTGTGAAAAGCATCACCCTTTTTACAGCATCAGGCCAGCCCTGTTCTAGTGTCCTTATCCCACTTTATTTTTTTATGCAGAGAATGGAACTTAACATTACACATCAAGTTATTTTTATATACATATTGTTTACTGTTTTCTCCAGTAGGATGTAAACTACTTGAAAGTAGAGACAGTTTTATTTAAAGTTGTAATCCCATGCCAGTGATTATGCCCAATACCTGGTAGTTGCTTGCTGAATATTAAATGAATAGATATGGTAAAATTTCTTTTTTTTAAATAAATATTTTATTGATTTATTTGAGAGAGAGAGAGAGAGAGAGAACGCAAGCAGGGAGGACGGGCAGAGGGAGAGGGAGAGGAGTCCTATTGCAGTGCTTGATCCTAGGATGACCTAGTGCATGACCTGACCTGAAGGCAGATGCTTAACTACTGAACTACCTAGGTGCCCCTCTTTTTTTTTGTTTTAAGATTTATTTATTTATTTATTTTAGAGAGCATGCAAGTAGAGGTGGGGCAGAGGGAGAGGGAGACAAGCAGACTCCCCACTAAGCAGGGATCCTGACTCGGGGCTCAGTCCCAAGACCCTGAGATCGTGACCTGAGCTGAAGTCAAGAGTCAGACACTTAACTGACTGAGCCACTCAAGCACCCTTAGAATTTATTATTAATGGACTTTCTTCAGCTTACTTTGTCCTTAAAAAATCTGATGAACACCAAAAATGTTTATCTCCAAATTGACATTAAAATCTCAAAAATATATTATCAACTAAAATTTAGGAAACTATGTAAGTCACCCTTGTTATAGTCTACAGTGTAAAATATTATCATCTTATGCCTAGAGAATACTGAAAAAGAAAATATGCCATTCCTACCTCAACTTCTAGGAAAATTGTGGATAATTGAGTCTTTTTGATAGTTCTCTTTCTCATTTAAGTACAGGAAGTTGATATTCTGGGTAATTTATCAGTCTTACATAATTTTGGCTTCTATGAGTTATTCTTTCTGAATTTAGGCATTTCCAAGTATGTTGAGAGAACCTTATTTTTTTTTTTCCAGATAAGATACAACTGAGGAGGGATCAAGGAGGGATAACGTCTAGTAAATAAGTTCATACTCACATGCACAAAGGGATAATTCTGAGCAATGTATAATATTAATAACACATATAGCACTTATATTTCAAATAGTGTGCACTCAAATATTTGTGCAAGATTTACATTTTAAATTAAGAATTTGTATTTTTGTAACTTTCCTATTTTATTTAACTTGAGAAAGAAGTTATAATGACTGTTCATAGTGTTTGTGTGTGTGTGTGTGTGTGCGTCCATGCATGTTTGTTTTTCTTTTAAATTTATTTACCTACTATATATACACATGTATTAGGAAAGAACACTTGGATTCCCCCCCCCCCGAATTATAGTTATTCCTGCCAACAACCCAAGAAATAGATTTAAACTCCCTTGAATAAATAAATTGTATCCCCTGAATAGAGTCACCTGAAACCCAGTTATAGAGCTGAGAGTGAACTGATTAAAGCAGATATATTGTTCCTCTTTTTAAACTCCTTCAAGGTCAGCAAACATCTCATCACTTGTTTCGCAAAATGTCATTTCACAGAACAATCCTGCAAGTGCTACAGGTTTGACTTAATAGGGATATTATAATTGAGTAACTTCAAAATTGTCCTTTTGTATCCAGGGTCAATCTCGATTACTCTATACTTGCTATGTGAATTGTAAAACTCTTCTATCTTGTCAGTATGGTAGAATTGTTGCATCATGCAATTTATGGTAATAGAGAAAAACTCCAGTCTTCAGAAAAATTTATAAATATTTTGACAGGAGCCATTTTCATTTACTCTTTAAATCAATGAGATCTGTATTCATTTTTATATAAAGACCTATGTACCAAAAATGCCTTTTAAGAAATAAAAAACTAACTTTCCAACCAGTTATTGTACCATCTTAAGGAAGACAGGCAGGATTAGTTTGGACTTCCATCAGTCTGAAAGGTCTCTGACCAGGCCTGGAGTAAATTGTACAATAAACAGTCAGAGAACATCAGATACCTGGATAATACATTGATCTCTTACACAGTCATTTTGATGAACATCTATAAATTCCTATGTGTTTAACCTTAGTATCAACTTTGAGTGGAAAATTACTATGTGTTTCAGATGGTGAAGCTGCACGTGTGTGGAGTCACTGAGTCTAGATCCCTGGGTACTTATGCGAAGTTCTTGCCCTGGACATGCATCTTGAGTACAGTTGTTTATTATGTAAGCTATTGAGATGAGAGGGTGAATTTGTGACTACAGCATTTCCTAGCCTCTTCTGAAAAATATGAATATCTCAAAGACAAATTGTCTACTCTTAAATGAATATGAAAGGGTACCAGTACAAGCAGTCCTCCTCCTAAGATGATGAAGATTTTATAATGCATAAGGAGTTTCTGCCATGCATTCCTGTTTGTAGCATCTGAGCAAGTTTATCTGGCATCCTTTTGTGAAGGACCTTTGATTTTGATTTTTGAATCTAAAATATATCCTTATCTTTTGAAATCTACTTATTATTGAAATTGTTTTAATAATGCCATCTGTCTTCCATTGAAAAAGTAAATCTATATTCAGTTACATATGGTATTTTTCATTGTTTAACTGTCATTACCTATTTCCTCTTACTGATGTACTTAAAAACAAATATAGATCTTCTTATATTAGGTCTGTAGTGATCTTATCATGCTCAAATCAATTTCAGAAAGCTGGTGCTTATCTTTTTCTTTTCTTCAATAAGTTGATACTTTTTTAAAAAAATCATGTTATTAAAGAGTTTAATCCACTTTAACTTTTCATTACTCAAAGTTTTCATCCTGTCTTCTTTCTACCTGCTAATAACTTTTAATGTCCTGTGGCTGTTTCTAAAAAGCTTAGAACTGAGGATCTCTCACTTTTTCTCTCTCTCTCTCCTATTTTTGTAGCATAAAATTATTATTATACCATAGTAATCTAAGATCCTGTGTTCTGGAGTCCTGTTACTAAAGTCATAATATTATTTTATGGGCCTATCTATATACTAAATACATAATTATATGTTTTATTCATCTCTCTCCACATATATTTGTTATTAAAATTGTTTATATGCATATATATCTATAAATAGAGATATATAGATAATATATTAAATTTATATATCTTGCTGTCTGTCCTCATACTGGACATAACACTGAATCCAGAACAAACTGTTCATTAAAGTTGCTACATCATGCTTTTATTTTTCAAATACACTAGAAAGGTTTATTAGCTTAAGGCACTGCTGCTATCTCTACCATAAAACTCAACATTGTAAAATTCTGTTGTCTCCTTTGCCACTTGGTTTAATGAAATATTTAAGGGGCACCTGGAAAGCATCTGCCTTCAGCTCAAGTCATGATCTCAGGGTCCCAGGACCCTGAGAATAAGCCTTACATCAGGCTCTGCACTTAGTAGGGAGTTGGCTTGAGAGTTTTTCTCTCCCTGTGTTCCTCCCACCTCACTCCCTCTAAAATAAATATTTTTTAAAAATAAGGTGGTAGTACATATTTGTTTTCTTGATTACGAAATCTCAATGAAGTCAGACATTTTGTCCTATTTTTAAAATTCATTTTCCTAGGATCTAGTACTTGATAAGCATTTATTAGAATAACTAAATGTTTCAAGGACAAATGAATTCATTATAGAATAATAATAAAGAGAGTCAATAAATTTAGGAAACAGACATCAGAATGTAATGGCCTTTTTTGAACTTAGGCATTTCTTAAGCCTATGACTTTCCTCCTAATTAAAATTTGTGTTAATAATGTCAGTCAGTTAAGGATCTGACTCTTGATTTCAGCTCAGGTCATGGTCTCAGTCCTGATAGAGCCTCATGATGGGCTTTACAGAAGTAGGATTTTCTCTTTTCCTTTGCCTTTGCTGCTCCCCTACCCAACTTGCATGCTCACACTTTTTCTCTCTCTAAAATAAATAAATCTTTAAAAATAATAATATCGAATACATTATATGTTAATAATGAAAAATAATAATATCTAAATCTTTTTTGGATTTCCCAAATAGAATTGAAGATTGGAAATGTCATTATATGATTTATATTTATCAAAAAACTTTTTGAAGTAGTTGATATCTAAAGCAGCATGGAGATTTTATTCCTTTTTTACTTACACATGAGATCTTGTAAGAATAGGTGAGTCATGGAAGCTCCCTTCGCTCTTATTTCAGACAATTTGTTACTCAGATTTCTCTTAGGAAACTCTTACATATATTTCTACATAATTCTATTTCAGGGAGTCAACAATGTATCTGCCTTGATGATTGTAAGATGCAAACATATCTTATGTAATTATAGAGCACTTAAAATGCAAATACTCATTGGAGAGAGGTAGCTGAATAGAATTACATAAGAAACTGTTAAACAATTTCTGTAGAGTTTTATAGGCCATCGGTATTTTCAAAGAATATATTTTTATTTAGACCTTTTTGATTGTTTTGTTTTGTCTGAGTACTGGTGTTGCATTTGTTCTCATTGTTCTGTATTGCCTACATGCCCAAAGAATAATGGTGTCTCTTCTTCACTTCTCCCCTCATGTAATATAAACCAAACTAACCAGGGCAAAGTATGCATAATGCACATATGAACCAACTTTTTCCTCCAT
This sequence comes from Spilogale gracilis, assembly GCA_004023965.1. Lineage (NCBI taxonomy): Eukaryota > Metazoa > Chordata > Mammalia > Carnivora > Mephitidae > Spilogale > Spilogale gracilis. The sequence goes on along the minus strand of PITA01007460.1, from coordinate 45,928 downwards.
GACCCTACAATGCCCTCACTAGAGGGAGAAGTTCATTGGGAAAAGGCATTAGGATAAAATAATTAGTTCTGATGTGATTATGGACCTCTTAAATCTGTGACAGTTCTATCACTTAGTCCATTGATTTCAGGGAACAGCTTCTGGTACTTAAACAAAGCTACATTTTCAGTGGATATTGGAAATGATGTCAAGGAAAGCCACTCCTCTAAACATCACATCTAACCTTCAATTCCTCATTATTGACCAGATGCTGGCTCATTCATTCAAATTACTTAATTGAACAGTTCAAGTCCAAGCATAAAGTAGACAAATTAATTTAATGACTGTCAATAGCTGACATTCCCTGTGAAACTTTAGAAACTTTCCATACAATTTGCAATAATACTCAGTGGACCCATTTAAAAAAACTCATTATTTGAGTAAACATTACCTTGAGTTCTGCTTTCAAATGCCACTTGTGTTTTGCATTCGTTTATATTTTCTTTTCCTTATTGACATAGGGTTTTACTTTTATTTTCATATCTTGAATCAGTTCATCTTATGAAATTTCTTTTGCCTTTATTGTTTAGTAGTATGGGTTCAGCTTCACCTTCTAAACCAACATTTTTACAAAAGTGTTCATTTTAACCTTTGGTATCAAAATTTCAGAGGATAGGCGGGACATAAAATACTTCCATGTAAGAAATTTTGGAAAAAGAAAGAAAATTCTTTATTGCACACCCAACTGAAAGATAAAGTGCCTCCAGTTCCCCAATTATAAAAGGTATAATCTCAACTACAATAGTAGATTTGCAATCAAATCCATACTGAAAATTGAGTGCAGAGGTTTATATCGCCAGTACTGATAACATCACCCATTTCCAAATTTATATTAGTTTGTATTAATACAGAATTCACAAAGAATTAAAAACTTAAAACAAGGGGGGGGGCTCCTAGGGGGCGTATTTGGTTAATCACTGGACTCTTGATTTGGGCTCAAGACATGATCTCAGGGTCCTAAGATCAAGCTGGCATCAGGCTCTGCACTAAGCAAGGAATCTCCTTGAGACTCTTTCTTCCCTCCCCCCACTGTCTCTCTAAAATAAATAAGTAACTCTTAAAAAAAAAAAAAACAACTTAGAAACATTTTCCTTATTTTCCTTATTCAAAATAAATCATTCCTTAGAAAAGTGCTTGAAACTAGAGGAAAATAATCCATAGATTTTTGGTTTTGAGGTTTTGTATATTTTTTTTTTACATTTCAGGTTTAATTTGTCTTTTAACTCTCACAGTTGTAAGTAATACGACCATTATTTTTATAAAATTGAAAATTTCCTAAGAATATCATGCCTAAATAAAATACTTTATATAAAGTATACATGCACCATATTTAAGAAAGTTCTTTGAACTTTTAGTCGAACAGTTTATGGAAAATAAGGTTGAAGTTATAAGAGAAAGAAATATGTTTAAAAATATATTCACAAAATGTCAATAAAAGAGAATCTTAGCAAATAACTAAAATAGAAATGGCATAATTTTAAGGTTTGATTAAGTGAATTTTAAACTCTTTATGATACTGTATGAGAAATGTTATGTAAATAGGAATGCAAAGAAATCGATAGTGGCAGCGGGTGAGTGACTCCTTGTAGAACTGGACTGGGAATTGAGAAGAGGTGGGAGGGAGAAATTAAAAAAGGGGTGTGAAGAAACTTGGGGTGTGAGCTACATGTTTGTGATTTTGGTGATGTTTTTGCAGATGTATGCATATGTCAGATTGTCAAATTATACCCTTTAAATTGGTGCAGTTAATTGTCTATAAATTATATCTCAATGAAGCTGGAAAAATAAATGTACAGCAAAATTGGCAAAATTTACCAAAATTAACCATATACTGGCCTGTATCATATCAATGGTGAATTAATTTAAGTACTTAAGAAAATATTATATCAGTTTTACAGGAATTATTTCAGAAAGTAGAAAATAAACACTTAACAATGAATATTATGAAGCAACTATAACTAAATCAAAATCTGGCATTTTTTTTGCTAGATTTCTACCACAGAGAATTACTAAACATCCATTTTTCCATGAATATAGTTACAAAACTTCTGATCAAAATAGGATCAAAACAAAAGAGTATAAAACAACAGGGCTTTGATCAAGATTTATTTGCAAAGTGAACAGCCTTCAAAAATCATATGTTATGTATTTATCACATTACCATGGAAAGAAGATGAAAGTTTAGGTTATTATCTTGATAGAGTCAGTAAAAAACTTATAACAAATTTTAACACTCATTTGTAGTTCAAAAAATTGGAAGTTAAAAGATTAAAAATTAAAATTAGTGATTTTCAAAAAGCAAAAACCTAGAATATATATATTAATGTGGTTGGATAAATATACCTGAGGTCATCACATTTTTACAATAATGTGTTAGAGGGCCCAGGTATTGTAATAAAGTAATAAAAAATTTTTAAATATCAAGTTTTTAGATGAAATAACTATGTAAGGGGCGCCTGGGTGGCTCAGTTGGTTAAGCGATTGCCTTCAGCTCAGGTCATGGTCCCGGAGACCCGGGATCGAGTCCCACATCGGGCTCCCTGCTTGGCGGGAAGCCTGCTTCTCCCTCTCTCACTCCCCCTGCTTGTGTTCCCTCTCTGGCTGTGTTTCTCTCTGTCAAATAAATAAAATATTAAAAAAAAAAGAAAGAACTCTGTAAAAAAGGAAATTTCAGATAAATGCCTATTAAACACTGCCAGAAACCATAAACTATTTAGGAATTATTTTAGGAAAAATGTCTTCTGAATCTGTATATTTTAAAGTAGAAATGTTGAGAGAAATATTGTTGAAGAATAATTAAATATATTAAAGGGCATTTATTACTCTTGAATTAAAAAACTGATTTTAAAGATGACATCCAGCTACTATTAGTCATTGTATTTTTCACACCAGGCCCACACAGAAAAAAAAAAAGAATAATTGCCAGTTTTACAAAGAAATGTTCTTAGCAAATGATGAAATAGGAAATACACATAAAACATAATAAAAAATTATTCAGCCTTAAAAAAGAAAAGTTCTGCTATTTGTAAGAACATGGGTGAAACTGGAGAACATTATGTTCAGTGAAATAAACCAGGAACAGAATGACAAATATTAGTTGCTACGGCTTATGTGAGGAATCTAAAAAAGTCAAAGTAAAAGCAGAAAGTAGAACTAGGGCTGGGGCTAGAGCGGGTGGGGCAGGGGAAATAGGAAGGTATTTGTCAACAGGTACAAAGTTTTGATTAATGCAAGATTGAGTCCTAGAAATCTACTGTACTGCATAAGACCTATAGTTAATAATACTGCATTATATACTTTAAAAAATTGCTATGCATGTAGGTCTTATGTTGAATGGTTTTTATTGGATAAAAAATAATAAAGGGGGTGGGAAGAAACTTTAGAGATGATGGATATGTTTATGGCATAGATGTAGTGATGATTTTACAGATGCATATTATCTACAAACTCAGGATAATTGTTCTATGTTCTCCGACATCACAGTCCTGAGTTCTTGAGTTCTCCTTCACGACAAAGATTTTTGAAAATCAGTTTAGTTTTTTTTTTTTTATGATACCACCCGTTTTATGGTATAATAAATACTAAACAGTCTAACCACAGTAGTACATGGGAAGAGTACACCTGGAAGAAGACAGACAGAGGTTGGTAGACAGTGGGAAATAAGAGAAGAATATACCTTTTTGCTGATGCATCTAAAATACACAAGCAATCTGCAAAATGCTCTATGTAGAGCATTCTTTTGAAAATAATTAAACCACTTCTGAGTATTAATGCCTGCAATGCAGGAAGATTATAATGTAGTAGTTATATTTGCATACAATATATGAATGCTCAGTGTGAGGGATGTCTGTCACAGATTGGTCAGAATATTTTTCACCCATATTCTATTTTGAAATGTAACTAGCCCATCAAATGAAGGAGAGTATTTCTTTTCTCTTTGTATATTAGCTGATCTTTTGACATATTTGACAGCGCATTGTGGAAGTGATGTTGTGTAACTATTAAGGCCGGATTTTAAGAGAACCACAGTTTCCGCCTTTGCATCTTGGAATTTTCATTCTTGGAGACTACAGTCACACAAAGGGGCTGACATGTTAGAGAACAGAAGCTTCTGGCTATCTCAGTTGAGACCCAGTAGGCAGCTAGTACCAGCTACATGAGTGAATCCATTTTCAAACTTCTAGATATTCAGTGCCCCAACTGAAACCAGGTGAAGATTAAGAACTGCCAAGTCAATTCATAGAATCATAAGAAATAAATAGAAGTCTTCAAGTTATAGCTCTGCCTTAAAAAAGTACAGTGAAATATTCTCATTAAGAAAGTATTTTTTTTAAAGATTTTATTTATTTATTTGACAGAGAGAAACACAGCCAGAGAGGGAACATAAGCAGGGGGAGTAAGAGAGGGAGAAGCAGGCTTCCCGCCAAGCAGGGAGCCCGATGTGGGGCTCGATCCTGGGACTCTGGGATCATGACCTGAGCTGAAGGCAGTCGCTTAACCAACTGAGCCACCCAGGCACCCCTTGGAGAAAATATTTTAGAAGATTATTTTGTATATTTATCTTCCTCTGCTGTTTTTGATCTCTTACCACTCATTCTAAAATCTTAGGGGCGCCTGGGTGGCTCAGTTGGTTAAATGACTGCCTTCAGCTCAGGTCATGATCTTGGAGACCCAGGATCGAGCCCCACATCTGGCTCTCTGCTCAGCAGGAAGCCTGCTTCTCCCTCTCTCACTCCCCCTGCTTGTGTTCCTTCTCTCACTGCTGTGTTTCTCTCTGTCAAATAAATAAATAAATAAATAAATAAAATCTTTTAAAAAAATAAATAAAATCTGTATTACTTAAACTAGGGCTCAGGAAACCGTGGCCCATAAAATTCATGAATGGTGTCTCCCAAAGAGATATTGGAGTCCTACCTGTGAATATGACCTTACTTAGAAGTAGAGTATCTATTTAAGATGCGTTCATATTGGATTAGGTTGAGCCCTAATCCAGGTCAGGTGTATCTTTATGAGTAGAGGAGAGGAGACACAAGGAGCACACCATGTAACAATGGAAACAATTTGGAGAGATACTTCAAGAAGCAAAGAAATGCCAAAGATTACTGGCAACCACCAGAAGCTAGGAGAGAGGCGTGGAAGTAATTCTTCAGAGTACCCAAAAGAAAGCAACCCAGATGACACCTTGTTGTCAGACCTATACGCCACAGAACTGTGAAAGCATAAGCCACCAAATATGTAGTGATTTGTTGTGGTCGTTCTAGGAAACTAAAACAGCCAAATGCAGCCTACCACCTGTTTTTATAAATAATGTTTTATTGTAGTGCCAGTTAAGTCATTTTTATACTATCTGTGGCTGCTTTCACACTACAGTGGCGGAGTTGAATAGTTCCAATAGAAAGCATATGACCTGCAAATGTGTGTGTGTGTGTGTATGTGTGTATCACCTATCATATCATGCATCTGTTCTGAACACAATGGCATACAACTAGAAATAAGTCACAAGAAAAACACCTAGAAGAAAGAAATACATGGAGTTTAAATAGCATGCTACTAAGCAATGAATGAGTCAACCAAAACATCAGAGGAGATAAAAAAAAAACATGTGGAAACATGTGGAAACAAATGGAAATGAAAACAATGGTCACAAATCTTTGGAATGCAGCAAAAGCTTTTCTAAGGGAGAAGATTACAGGCCTATTCACGAAGCAAGAAAAATCTCAAACAACCTAACCTTTAACTTAAAGGAGCTTCAAAAAAAAAAAAAAAAGAAAAAGAAAAAGAAAAAAAGAACAAAGCCAGTAGGAGGAACGAAATAATAGAGATTAGAGCAGAAATGAAATAGAGATGAAAACACAATAGAACAAATCAGTGAAACCAGGAGGTAGTTCTTCAAAAAAATCAACAAAATTAATAAACCTCTAGCCAGACTCATCAAGAAAAAAAAATTAGTAAATGAAATTAGGGTGCCTGGGTGGCTCAGTGGGTTAATGCCTCTGCCTTCAGCTTAGGTCATGATCTCAGGGTCCTGGGATCAAGGCTCACATCGGGCTCCCTGCTGAGCAGGGAGCCTGTTTCCTCTTCTCTCTCTGCCTGCCTCTCTGTTTACTTGTGATCGATCTCTGTCAAATAAATAAATAAAATATTTTAAAAAAATAAATGAAATTAGAAATGAAAGAGGAGAAATAAGAACTGACATCACAGAAATACAAAGGATTATAAGGGAATATTATGAAAAATTATATGCTAGTAAATTTTTATATGCTAATAAAGAAATGGATAAATTTCTAGAAATTCCTATTTCCATACCGAGTCAGAAACAAATAGAAAATTTGAACAGACCAGTTACCAGCGGTAAAATTGAATCAGTAATCATTAAAACTTCCAACAAACAAAAGTCTAGGACCAGATAGCTTCACAAGTGAATTCTACCAAACATCTAAGGAAAAGTTATAACGTATGTTTCTCAAACTATTCCAAGAACTAGAAGAGGAAATGATACTTCTAAATTCATTCTACAAGGCCAACATTACCCTGATTCTAAAACCAAAGATATTACAAAAACACTATAGGCCAATGTCTCTGATGTATATAGATGCACAAATCCTCAACAAAATATTAACAAGCCAAATCCAACAATACATTAAAAAAATCCTTCTCCATGATCAAGTGGAATTTATTCCAGAGATACAAGTGTTGTTCATTATTCACAAATCAGTGAGCATGATACATCTTATTAACAAGAGAAAGGATAAAAAAAATCTTAATAGATGCAAAAGAAAAGCATTTGGCAATGTAAAACATCCATTTATAATGAAGTCTCAACAAAGTGGGTTTAGAGGTACAACACCTCAACATAATAAAGGCCTTATATGAAAAACCCATAGCTAACATCATAACTCGATGAAAGACTGAGAGCTTTTCCTCGAAGATCAGGAACAAGACAAGGATGTCCACTTTTACCTAAGATAATATGGAAGTCCTAGGAGCAGCAGTCGGACAAACAAGGGAAATAAAAGGCATCCAAATTGGTAAGCAAAAGGTAAAACTTTTGCTATTTGCATAAAATATGATAATATACATAAAACCCCTAAGGACTCCACCAAAAACTACATAACTAGTAAATGAATTCAGTAAAGTCACAGGATATAGAATTTAGCCATGTACAGAAATCTATTGCATTTCTTTGCACTAATAATGAAGTTGCAGAAAGAGAAGTGAAAAAAACAGTAACATTTACGTGAATGTGTACATATACATATGCATATATAGATATGTAGCATTTAAATTATTTTTATTTGAAATGCAGTGTTTGAGATTAAAAATATATTTGCAGTATCTTTCTCTATAGCAAATACAGTTATAATGCTCCACTGTAATGGGGATACTTATCAGTAAAATAAGTCATCTAGCAGTTAAATTATTTTCTTTGTTCCCATAGAGATTCTGAGATGAATAAATAGGATTTTTAATATTACCATGTCCTGAAAACATGTTCAAATCACAGTCTTTATTTATGAGGATAGTTTGAAGTATATTGTTTTGATTAAATAAATAAAAGGATCAGTTATTTTTATGGTATCTATTTACACATAGTCAAAAAAAAGCTAAAACTGTAGAGTTAATCTTAAATCATTTTTGGAGTCAGTATAATTTGAGTTAAGTTTGTAAAATGGTGAATTTCACTTGGTTCTGCCTTAGTAGTTCTAGATATTTAGAAGAAGTGTTTAAACACAAACTCTGAAGCTCTCATCAGAATTTCCTAAATATATAGAATATTAAAAGAAATATGCTGTATAATCTTAAAGTTAATTTTCATAGGATCTAAGTGGCCTCCACACCAATGAAACATGGAAAATCTAATCAAAACATAAATTTTAGATCTATGGAAGCTCATATCAACATTTATAAGCTTTATATCATCTGCATATATATTCTCTTTGTACACCTCCAGATTTAAAAAGTGTTCTTGTGAATTAATGCTTTCTTCCTAGTGTAATTGCTGCTAAAATACATCTCTGGAGCAATTGTGTCTACAGAAACAGTTCTTTGACAATATATTTTCCTTTGTGTCCTTTGACAGGTTTTTTTTTTTTTTTTTTTTTTTTTTTTGCCAAAAAGGTAGAAAAGAGCATCATCTCCTGTATTTGGAATAGTTTATTTTATTTTTTTTGAAGAGTTGTTTATTTTAGAGAGAGAGGGAGGGCAAGAGCATGCACAAGAGTGAGGAGAGAGGGAGAGGGAGAGAGAATTTCAAGCAGACTCCCTGCTGAGCATGGAACTCTGATGTGGGGCTTGATCTCACAACCCTAAGACCACAACCTGAGCTGAAATCGAGTCAGATGCTTAACTGACTGAGCCACCCAGGTGTCCCTAGAATAGTTTAAAATGTGTATGTCTGTATGAGAAGAAATATGGGTGGCTAGCACAGAAACAGGAAAAAAGGAAAATTCTCTAAGAGAATTTTTGGCTATTGTTATCTTTTAAAATGGTAGTATTTTCCAAAATGCTGTAATATTTATTACATTATAGGTTTCATGACTATTTGATAGCAATTGAGTTTTATACATATTGTCTGTGGGCCATATTTAAAATAATTATCAGTGAATTGTTGCAGAATACTCTGTCAAAGAGTTTGAAATTTTCTTATAAACCAAGAGTAAGATACTGGAGTAGAACTTTCACTGTTCCCCAGCATTGGCAACTGGAAATGCAAGTGTAAGGTTAAAAGGAATCAAGAAAGTTTCATTAGAAAGGAATATTGAAAAGAGGGAACATATTGATAGGTGAATGAGCCAGCTCTTCCCCTCTGTCACCCTAGCCCTCTCTTTACTTCTGCACTGCCATAAATCCAGGAATGAGGAGAAGAGGTTTCTTTGGATCATGAAGGAATCCCATGGTTTTCTTTTTTCCATCAGGAGGGAATTATGACTGTGCAATCCTTTTAGTGACGGTGATTATGTTTAAGACACTAAGTCCTAGAGATTGTGCCTAAAAGAAAGAGGGACAGACTTTCTTTGGGTGTTTGCTTACACAGTGGACTTAAGGAACATGGTTCTGTGCAAAATGTCTGTATAACCTATAACCTATAAAACAATGATAACCTATAACCTATAAAACAATGATAAAATAAGTAAATTATCTTTAGTGGATCAATATAAACAAAGCTGCCAAAATGTAGACAGTTGGGAGACTGTTGTATATTAATTTAAACCATAATTATTAAATGCAAAAACAAGTTTAAATTTAAAAACTAAAGCCAACAAAATGTATTTGATTGATAATAGTTCTATAACTCTCATAGAGTTTTTTTCCTTGCCGTTTTTAAAAGCACATCTGACTCTAAAAAGTATTTTGGATTGGGTGGCTGGGTGGCTATGTGGGTTGACCAACTGCCTTCAGCTCAGGTCATGATCCCTGAGTCCTGGAATCCGGCGCCACATCAAGCTCCCTGCTCAGTGGGGGTTTGCTTCTCCTTCTCCCACTAATACTGCTCATGCTCGCTCCCTCTCTCTCACCCTCTCTCAAATAAATAAATAAAATCTTTTTTTTTAATTGTATTTATTTATTTGACAGAGAGAAACACAGCCAGAGAGGGAACATGAGCAGGGGGAGTGAGAGAGGGAGAAGCAGGCTTCCCGCCGAGCAGGGAGCCTGATGCGGGACTCGATCCCAGGTCTCCGGGATCATGACCTGAGCCGAAGGCAGTCGCCCAATCAACTGAACCACCCAGGCGCCCCAATAAATAAAATCTTTAAGAAAAAGTATTTTGGATAAAAAAGGATGAATACTTTCACACACACACACACACACACACACACACACACACACACACACACACAGGAGGCTTTAGTGCCCTTTGGAAGCAAAAGACAGTTGAACTAATTATTAATATTTAGTTTTAGCTTAGATTTCTGTTTTTAAAACACCTTGGAAAATAGTTTTAAGACAAATAAGAGTCATGCGCTTATAACCAGATACCAGTGAAGGTCTCTTTGTCCCTTAGTATTTAAAATCTTAAAATCCCTGAAGAACATGTTCTCTCAACAGTTGTTGCTTATTCCTTACAGCGAGCATTTTCATGGCTCTGAGCTCCTACTTGGCTAAATTTAGGAATTATATTGTATTTCAGTTGGATTGTCCTGCTTATACGTATAACTTAGTGAAGTTCAGGCCTTTTACTTAATTTCTTCCCCAACAGACCTCTCTCCTGGTATTAGATTGCATTAAAGATTTTAGGGGAAAAAATGAAAATTAAAGTTAAGTATTTTAACTCTAGTCAATTCTTTATCCTCTTTAGAGCTGTGGAACTTGTGTTGGTGTCATGCTTCACATTTTCCCAATCACTTAAGAATCTGTTCAGATGCTTGCATATAGAGCTTTCTCCTCCTCGGCAGAAAATATTTATTTATTTTTATATTTAGTTAATGGCTTACCTTTTCTCTAAAATATACAGAATTAATGGGTCCAATAATATTCTCTCTCCATGACCTAATGAAACATCATGATAGGTAGAGATTTCATTCTCCTCTTTGATAAAACAAACAGAAAACATCAACTTTCTCAAAAAGGGATAAGATATAAAAGACTTTTATTCAGGTTTTTGGTGTTGCCTTGAGTATGTTCAGTTGAAAGCCTTCTTTACTATTCTAGTTATTAACACATGCACAGTAGTGAGAGATTTATTCTAATCTTAACATATAGTCCAAGTTTCTCTGAAAAGGAACAAGAATCCAATAGAACACAGTGGTTTAGGAAATCATATGAAAATGACAGAAGGAAGCCAAGGGATGAAAAAGATTCAAGCAGTGAACTTTGGGAGGAAATCAGTATTGTTGTGGTATGAATGTAAAACACATGAAACTCAGTTTATTCTTGGACTGAATTACATCACTCAATGATGTAATTACATCTTAAGATTTAATTCATAATCACATAATGAAAACATGATTGGATATTTTAGGCAAATCTTTAGATAAATCCAATATTTCGAATACTCATCCTCATGTATACTCAAATTAGTCATCTGAAACTTTCAAAACATGATAGATATATGGAATGTGGGTTTTATAAGGGCATTAAGAGGCCTTGAACATAAACGATTAGGTATCTTCACCAAAACTACAGAAAAAGGGCAAAGTTAAGAAGAATCTTGATTGCAAGGTTATTTTAAGTTTTTTATGGCTAAGGTTTAAAATAATATACTATTTGCTTACTCATACTAGAAAATGTATAGACTATATTCATATTTATGTTTAGCACAAGTTATGTGTGTTTTCAGGAAGTTGTATGTCTTAGTTCTGGCTTCTGTAAATATACGATAGACTGAGTAGCTTAAACAACAATAACTTTCTCACAATTCTGGAGGCTAGACGTCCAAGATCAAGGCACCATCAGATTCTGTGTCTGGTGAGACCTAGTCTTTTCCCTGTGTCCTCAGCTTGCATATAGAGCTTTCTCCTCCTCGGCAGAAAATATTTATTTATTTTTATATTTAGTTAATGGCTTACCTTTTCTCTAAAATATACAGAGTTAATGGGTCCAATAATATTCTCTCTCCATGACCTAATGAAACATCATGATAGGTAGAGATTTCATTCTCCTCTTTGATAAAACAAACAGAAAACATCAACTTTCTCACATTCCATTTAATAAGGCACTAATCCCGTTCATTAAGTCATCCTCATCACTCAGTCACTTCCTAAAATCTCCACCACCAAATATTATCACACTGAGGACTGAGTTTGAATATATGAGTTTTGGATGAGGAGGAGAGAGGGCATAAATATTTAGTCTACAACATTAAATATGAAAGAAATATAAATATTTTTAATTTTTTTGAAATATATTTTAATTTTAAGTAACATTTGAAGAGATTTCTTTGTAAAACAAAGTATGTTTGGGCAAAATAAATTTTTCTTGTTTATCTGCTTATTGTTAAATGTATTTATATTTATCTATGTTTACATGTCACCATATACCAATATATTATAGATGTGTCGGTATATTTTAGTATGCCCAAATAAAGTAATTCCTTCCAAATTAATTTTGTCTTCATTTAGTAAGAATGAAATTTGAGGTATTCCCTAAAACAAATGTAAAATTAACTTTTTAAAAATCTATTTTCATAAACTCTGTGTCTCAGATATGTACCAAGAAAGTCTATCAAAGTATTATGTTTCTAAACCCGAACATGTATAAAAATAAATGTTTAGATGCTCTTTAAAATCAAATTTCTGATCTTGTAAAGGCTTGCTTCTTACCAAATTAAAATTAAGATGGTGGCATTTTTCTTATGCATATTTAGCATTTAAATATATAGACATTTTCTTTAGACAACATTAAAATATGAATATTATCTTTTAAATTTGCAGAATTTTAACATGCTAGCTTACTAAATAAGTAATGTTAGCTATATTTAGAATGTATAAAAACAACTATTTGCAGAGAAAATAAATAATAGACAATTTAAATAGATTTTATTTCATCACTACTCATTACACTAGTGTAAACATGCAAAGAACAAAATTTCACATCTTTTTCAAATTTCTCATAAAATTCGCAAAAATTTTGGCTTAAACATGCAAGTATTGAGTTGGCTTAGTGTAAAAGATTAGTTTTTTTTTTCAATTGTACTGTCTGATTTGGGTATCAGTTAAGACAATACCTTTCTCATACAAATCCATAAGAAATTTAGGAAAGTAAAATACTAGATGTCATTATAGATGCATATAAAACCAACTTGAACATTAGGCATTCATCATTATTTTGAAGTATATTTGCTTAATCATTTTATAATTGAATTGTATTGATTCATTGATTTACTTGGCTACATTTGATGATGTGCACTTTGTGGAACTTTTTTTCCTGCTCTGTCATAATTTTAAAATTGAGTGCATAAAGAAAACTTCAAAATTTCTTGGGTAAATATTTATATTTTATTTTCTTGAAAAATAATTTATTTCTAACTGACCTTCTATTTCCTAAATAAAATTGGTCTTTTCAGTCAAAAAGAATGACATACAAAATACAAAATATCATTTTTTAAGAAGGAACAGTGAGATTTAATGTGATTAAAAGTTAATGAAATTAAAAGTGAATGAAAACCATGGTACTCAATGAAGTAAAAAGAAATTTACTGTTTTAAGTAAGGTAATATATGGATCCATATGTAGCTAAACATCAAGGTACCAACATGAGTAAGCTTAAACATATTCTTAAGCTTTGAAAAATCAATGGAAGTAGGGCCAGTATTTCAACCATGATTTTAGGTTTTATCAATAAGAGGAAAATAAAGTTTTAAAATGGAGAGCATGAAAGTCAAGGTATAACACTAGGTTTTCTAATATTTACAAGTTTACACACACACAAAAATATATTTTTTTTCTCATCAGATCTTCCCAGCCAGCCTTGTACAGTGTAAAGAATGCTTGTTACATGGTAGATTAGATAGAAGTTTACCTCTGCTCTCATACTGAAACTTTGCTAATGTGATAGCATCAAAAGGAAATGTATAAACCTATATAAACAGAGATTCATGGGGGAATAAAGAGCTAACAATGAATAAATATTAATGGGTAGTAGAAATAAATAAAAGGATTTAGCACAGCTAAAGCAGCTAAACACCAAGAGCCTGTAAAGGGGTTACTTATAGAAAGAAAGATAATCCAAGCCACGTATTCCCAGGAAGCCTCAAGGAGCCAGCAGGCACAATGTTAAAGACAAGATGAATGGATTGGGTAAAAACAAGGGAAATAGGTGAAGGCATTTGTAAGAAGTAATGAGGTCCTCAGGTCCTTTCCGTTCACACATCTGTGTAAGGACTTCTCCCACAAAGGTTGTGTATTTCCTGTACAGAAATTAGAATAAAAAGATTTAAGTCCTAGAGAATTAAAACATAGTGAAAAGCTGAAGAAAGGCGATATATGGAATACAGAAGAGTAAGTCTTCATTCCTCCATGCTCTTACATTGTGAAACTTCAAGATTACTGAAATTCAAACAAGTGTGTATCCTTCTGGAAGGGGATAGGGAGATCCTTTGGAGAACTTGAGGAAACTGTATGGCAGAACAACAAAGATTGCCAGACATCTATATTCAACACAAAGGTCATAGAAACCAAAACCAAAATCAAAGAAAGAGAGAAAATAGGTCACTTACATAAGATCAGGAATTCAGACTGGAAAGAATCTCTCAACAGCCCTGCATACGTGTAAATGTATGACAATGTAAAACTACTTTAAAATTCTGAACAAAAGCGTTATCTAAAAATCTACACCCAGTCCTCCCCACTAGGAAAAATTGAGTATAAAGGAAAACAGGTCATTTATAAACATAGAACTTTCTAAAACATCTAATTATATTTTTAGGATACTTAGGGAGAATGTGATGCATTAAATAATGGAGTCAACCAGAAAAGGAATTGGCAAGGAACCTGGGAAACAGGACTTAATACAGAACTAGGACAGAGTCTCAGAAGAAAACTGTTCATCTGTCTAGATGGTAAAGAATACAGATCGGATAAGGAAGATCATTTCATGAGGGCTTTATGATGATAGGGTGGAAAGGAAGGAATGACTGAGTACCTTATGTGTAACATAATATGGAGACTATTCTATAGAGAGGTTTATAATTTAACTGGAAAAAGTTGTGATAGAGACAAAAAAACAAAAGGTATAAAATCAATTTCATTATTGACTCTAGGAAGTACAAAAAAGCTATTGCATATCGGAAAAGTGATCCTGATTCACTATTTGAATCAGCAGTGATCTAAACAGCATGTAACTGTTTAGGATACATATTAAAGGGTAAGTTAATTAAATGTATACACACAAAAAAAAGTAATTAAATGTATACACACACACACATACACACACACCCAGTGTTTTGAGAAGAGAAGAGAAAAGAGAATTGTGAGCTCTAGTTAGTTTGAGTAAGAATTTGGGGATTTAAGCTCAAGGAATTCCTTTTTTTCCCCAAATTCGAATTGTGGCACAAAAAGACTTAGCATAAAATTTACCATCTTAATTATTTGTTGTGTATAGCCAGTAATGTTAAGTTCATTCACACTGTTGTGCAACCAGTCTCCAGAACTTTCATCTTATGATTGCATATCCATTAAACAACACCCTTTTCTTCAATCACTGGCAACCACTATTCTATTCTGCTGTTCCTATGAATTTGACTACTCTAAGTACTTCATGTAAGTTTAATCATATTTATCTTTTTGTAACTGGATTATTTCATTTAGCATAATGTCTTCGGGGTTTATCCATGTCATAGCATGCTTCAGAATTCTCTTAAAATATTTTTTAAAATTAAGGCTATATAATATTGCATTTAATATACAGAACCACATTTTGCGTATTCTTTCATCTGCCTGAGATTGTTTCTACCTTTTGGTTATTGGGAATGATGCTACTATGAAAGTAGTTGTACAAATATTTCTTCTGGTTTCTGCTTTTAGTTCTTGTGGGCACAGATCCCAAAGTGGAACTTAATTCTTTCTTAAATTTTTTGAGGGATTCCCTTACAGGTTTCCGTAGTGGGTGCACCATTTTACATTCCTGTTAATAATGTGCAAGTGTTCTGGTGTCTCCACATCCTCACCAACACTTATTATTATTATTTTAAGATTGATTGATTGATTTGTTGATTTGAGAATGAGAGAGAGTGTGCATGCACACAAGGGCAAGGTGGAGAGGCAAAGGGAAAGGGAGAAGCAGATTCCCCACTGAGTGCAAAGGCCACTGGGGGAGCTGGAGGCCATTCTCCTGAGGGGCTGGTTCCCAGGATCCTGAGATCACAGTCTGAGCTGAAGTCAGATACTTAACTGACTGAGCCACCCAGCACTCCTGTTTTTTTTGATAGGAAGTACCCTGATAGGTGTAGGGACTGACTTATTTCTTTTAAAACTTTAAAGCGTATTTGCTTTTATTATTGTTTGAATAACTATTTTAAAATAATGTCTAAAAGCAGTGGTTTCAAATGGCACTGTCTTATGACAAAATCTAACAATTATGAGTTTGAGTTCTATATGTTTATAAGTTGTTTAACGATTTTGCATTGGCTGTGCTGAATAATAAATTGTCAATCGAAAGAAGGGTCCCACATCCATACCATAGAATTTATTAATATTCATATATGGTTTAATATTGATTTTAGTTACTTGGACTAAGATACAGGTGGCGCATTATTGTTAGTCTGGAATGTAATTAATTACAATAACAAAACACATTTAAAAATGGGAGTTTACTTTTCTTGTTAGAAATTTGGAATTATGCATTTCCTAGAGGTTTTTTTTTTTTTTCCTGTTTAAACTATTCATCTTTGTTCCCTTATCATGCAAAGGAAAATCTAATAATTAAGCCCAAAGAGGTAATGGAATGTAAAATCACAGATCATGCATAAATGATTTTGGCAACCAAATAACTCCAAAATTTGCCTTATATATTTCCATTCTAAAGCTCAAGAGTTAATTTCTGGGTACATACACAGGAATTCAGGTTTATACCCTTTCCACTTCTCTACGTTTAGTTGAAACCACATTGCAGTATGTAATGACAGCTCTAGCTCTCTTTGCCAAAAAACAATACATATTTTGATGCTCATGATGATTTTTGGCACTAATTCCTCACAAAATCTAGAAGATCCTTGGGTATTTTAGTCTTTAAAATAATATGGTGAAACTAATTGCTCTTAAATTGGTGGAAAAAGTATTATTTTTTCTGCTTTATTGAGGTATAATTGACAAAATTGTGAGATACTTAAAGTGTACAACATAATTTAATATATGCATAATGCATTGATTGTAAATGGATTCCCCCATTGAGTTAATGCATTCTTCATCTCACATTTTTACCTTAATAGAACTGAAGGTAAGTTCTATTAAAAATTCCAATTATACAATAGAGTTATCAATTATAGTCACACTATTATATACTACTCAGGTCTTATTCGATCTTATAATTGAAATTTTGTACCCTTTTGCCAACCTCTTTTGATTTCCTTTAACCCCAGCTTCTGGCAAACACTTTTCTACTCTGTTTCCATGAGTAACACTTTTTTTTTAGGTTGCACATGTAAATATTCCCATGTGGCAGTTGTCTTTGTCTGGCTAATTTTACTTAGCCTAGTGCCCTCCAGGTTCATTCACACAATTGCAAATAACAAGATTTCTTTCTTTTTTTCAAGCTGAGTAATATTCCATATAAATATCACATTTTCTTTATCCTTTCATCTATTGACAGATTCTTAGGTTGTTTCCATATTTTCACTGTTGTATATAATGCTGCTAGGAACAAAGGAGTAGAGATATCTTTTCAAGATAACTATTTCATTTCCTTTGGTAATATATCTAGAAGCGTTCCCTGATGTTCAGCATCTTTAATATACCTGTTAGTCATTTGTATATTGTTTTTAGAAAAGTGTTTATTCAGTATTTTGTCCAGTTTTTAATTGGGTTATTATTATTTGCTATTAAGTTATATGAATACCTTGTATATTATGAGTATTATTCTTATATCAGAAATGTGGTTTGCAAATATTCTGTCCTATTCCATGGGTTGTCTTCATTTTGTTGATGGTTTCCTTTGCTGAGCAGAAGCTTGTTAAGCTTGGTGTAGTTCTCTTTATGTTTTCTTTTATTGCCTTTGCTTTTGGTGTCAGATCCAAAAAATCATTTCTAAGACATTGTCTAGGAATCTCTTTCCTCTTATTTAATATATGAGTTTTTTAAATACTTTGAATTTTTTTTTGTTTGTTTGCTTGTTTTTTCAAGAGAGAGAAGAGGGAGAAAGGGCAGAGAGAAAGGGAGAGAGAGAGAATCTTAAGCTGGCTGTATTCCCAGCCCAGTGTGGGATTTGATCTTACCACCCTAAGATCAGGACCAAGCCAAAATCAAGAATCGAATTTTAACTGACTGAGGCACCAAGGTGCCCCTAGTTTTTGTGTGTAGTATAAGATGGGATCCAATTTTATTCTTTTGCATCTGGCTGTTCAGTTCTCCCAACTTGATTTACTGAAGAGGCTGTCCATTCTCCATTGTGTATTCTTGGCTCCTTTGTCAAAAAATTAATTGACCATATATGCATGAATTTTTTTCTGGGTTTTCTGTTTGGTTTCATTGATCTATATGTCTATTTTTACACCAATTTCATACAGTTTTGATTACTACGGCTTTGTAATATAGTTTGAAATCATGAGGTGTGGTGTCTTTAACTTTGTTATTTCTCAAAATTGCTTTGGCTATTTGGGTTCTTTTGTGTTCATACAAATTTTAGGTTTTTATTTTTGTATTTCTGTGGAAAATGCTGTAGAATTATTTTAGTTGTTCAGCTGGGTTACTAAGAACCTAGATTCTGCCTGTCTTTCTATTCTATTTCCTGAAAATGTAATCTTGTCACCTATGCCATGGTCAAAAGATGACTGCCGTAACTTCAGATACAAATCTGTATTCAGTACAGAAGTAGAAGTGGAAAGGGAGCCAAAAGCAACACTAACCATGGTGCCTTCTTTAATCAAGAAAGTAAAAGCCCTATCAGGAACCACATACCACTAAAAAGGCTGCTCAGTGTCATGTGCTCATTCATTGCTATGAGGGAGACTGTGTATGTGACCATTAAGATGGGGCTGCCTTGAAACAGTTTTAGTGTTCTATCTTCAAGGGAAAATCGAAGAAATTAATAATGAGTAAAGAAAACACTGAACATCTGCACTTATAGGTTTTAGAGACTAATAAGTAAAATAAAAAATTTTCAAATAAGTGATATTGAGTCAAATTTAATATGGCATGAAGAGTAGAAAGGAGAAATTAAAACAATCTTGTTTCATACAAAGTTGCCCAAGATAATTTACATACATTTCTTTCTTTAAGTAACCAATTTGGATTCAAACTTAGGTTTGTTGGATTTTTTTTGTTGTTGTTGGATTTTAATTATTACGTATTTTCTATGACCTACCACATAGGGTTTTTTTGTTCATTTTTATGGGTGGAGGGGAAATCTAAGCTCACACAATTATGTTTTTAAAAGTGTATGAATACATGCAGAATCTGTTAAAAATCATTTGAAGAAAGTTTGGGAGCTTAGTTTATTGTAAGATTGCCAGGGGCAATAAGATTATCAGAAATTTGTATGCACTCGGGGCGCCTGGGTGGCTCAGTTGGTTGAGCGACTGCCTTTGGCTCAGGTCGTGATCCCGGGACCTGCATTGAGCCCGGAGTCAGACTCCCTGCTCGTTGGGAAGCCTGCTTCTCCCTCTCTCACTCCCCTTACTTGTGTTCCCTCTCTTGCTGCGTTTCTCTCTGTCAAATAAATAAATAAAATCTTTAAAAAAAAAAAAAAAAGAAATTTGTGTGCATGCATGCTACCACAGAATAACTGTAGTTCAGAAGGGATTCATCATATTGAAATTAGCCAAATCACATGCAAGGCTCAGTGGTTATGATTTTCATAAGCCACACATTTTGATGTGCAAAAATCAGTACTTTCTGTTTTGATTTATACTGGACTTCATATTTACCTCACATTTCTATTTCAGCCTGCTGCCAAAAACTTAATTTAGTAATTTCTGGGAAAACAAAATCAAATTCCAGGATTCTTTTCAATTGTTTTAGGTTTAAAACTTCCCAGCCCACTCTACTTTCTCCTCCCAGGGGCTATTTCTGAGTGCCTGGCTTATGCCTTTCTAGGACATGATGGGAGGGGTTGTGAAACGGTTAGGTTTAGATCAATCTGTTCTCTGTGACATAAATTACTGGTTCGATTTTCAGCACTGCCTCCCCCTGGTGTCTGCTGACAGAACAAATATCCTGCTGGCTTCTGATCTCAAATTCTAGTGAATTGTTTACAGTTCTGTCCCTAGTTATTTTTGTGGGCCAGGTCTATCACCTTCAGACCATGCTTCTTTCCTGTAACTACTTTTAACTAACTTGTCTGCCCTATCTGGAGGAATAGGGAAGGTTACACCCCAGTAAATCTTTAAATTTCAGGGAAATTCAGAAATCCTCATCTTATGTAGGAATTCTTTGCTCCTGATCATCTATTCTCCACCGTGAGGTTGTTGATACCAGAGTATCAGGTCCTCTAGAGCACATCTCCACTTTCTGTTCTACCTACAATGAGAAATTGTTGCCAAAGGGACTTTTCAATGAATGCTATGAAAGCTTTCTATCTTGCTGGATTCTTCAAACTATCTATAATCTTAAAAAAAAAAATCATAGCAATGAGAATGGAGATATTTATCTTTAGGGGTGGGGTAGGTATTCTCAGTATTACCAAGTGTGAATCTTTAATGTTAATTTGTATATTAACCTTTAGCCATGTGAAAGCCAGCCAAAAGCAGCCTTCAGGGTTTTGAGGAAGGAGAAAAAAGCAGGAACATTGCAAAAAATGGCTTAGGGGAAACAAGAGTAGTAATAATGCTATGGAAGACCTAAAAGAGGGTTTTAGTAGATAACATGGTACTGAATCAAACACAGGCTTTCTCTATCTCTCTTTCTCTTTCTCTCTCTCTTTTTGGTCCTTGCAACAAATTAATAAACAGTTCTCTCACTATTTTAAATGTTCTTATTTTCAAATGAAAATGATCAGCAGCAAATTCAGTCTTTATATCCCCATTTAGTGCTGATTTCCAGAGTGCTTAAGCTGAATTGTATGTATTCTTATGAATTAATTTAATGAATCCCCACCATGTTTTTGAAAAAGTGCATTCAAGTCTGCACCATGTTTGCCTAAGGAAATAAGATTTGAAAATCTGTCCCCAAAGTGTCTCTTTTGTGTTTATATAACACTCATGTCACCCACTCTCAGAAATATTCTGTATAATGCCTTTCGTGAACATTGCTTGGGCTGGGAAGTTCTATTTACTCCAAGAAATCTCTTTAAGCTTTTGTAAATGGTGCATTGTACTATGCAGGAAGCGGACCTCCAAGGAAAAGATAAAAATTCTCTATTTGGGTGTCTAACAAAGACTAGGAACATGCATTCTTCAAAAAGAAATGTAATCATGAGATGGATCAGCTACAGCTGTAATGAACACCTGAGACCTGTAACTTTTAAATCATGAAAGTTATTGATCTCTTCTTATAAGACTGTGAGAAATATGGCTTTTTTGGATACACTGTCTTGTTCTTAATTTAATAACTTTTAGGACATTTTAGCCCACTAGGAAATAGTATAAATTCTCTATTTTGTTTTCTTGACATTTTAGAATAATTTTCTCACAATTCATAGGTGATTATTATAAAATTACTTTATGTTAATTCTCACCTCTCTTCATCCACCCATTTAAGGACTATATTAAATTTGGCAGTATAGTAGGTTCAAGTATAAATGGTCAGTTTTATAAATTGAAATATATACTTTTCTATATGCACAGTAGCAATATTCATATTTTAAAGAGATAATGTTGATTTTTAGAATTAAGTCATTTTTGTTCTAATTTTTATTTTCTTGCAACTTAGGATTTAAAATACGTATTAAAAAATCTTTAGGGGGTGCCTGGGTGGCTCAGTTGGTTAAGTGACTGCCTTTGGCTCAGGTCATGATCCCGGAGACCCAGAATCGAGTCCCACATTGGGCTCTCTGCTCGACAGGAAGCCTGCTTCTCCCTCTCTCACTCCCCCTGCTTGTGTTCCCTCTCTAGCTGTCTTTCTCTCTGTCAAATAAAATCTTTTAAAAAAAATAAAATATCTTTAGATTTAGACAGATTATTGATATACATCATTTTTATGCATGTATAAAAAGAAAAACCTAGAGAAATCATTTCGGGTAAGGTATTTCTAAGGCAAAAACAAGTACCTCATAACTGCTATGTGGCTAATAGTGATTATAAGACCATCCAGACTTTAGAGTTGTCAAAATGTGGGTGTGCGGGGGGGCAGAAGCATCATCATCCCCATGCCCTTACTTAGGAAATAGGATAATTCCCAATAATGTTGATATCCCTATTGCATACCTTCATGATCTCACCTTCCTACTGTTCACCCTACAAGAAATCACTATTCTGAATTTTGTGTTCCTCATTCCCTTGTTTTCTCTACAATTTTACCAAACATTTATCCTAAACAGCACATTGTCTGGTTTTGTTTAACTGGTATAATAAGAGAACCGTATTACACGTATTCTTCTATGACCTTTCTATTTAACTTAGCATTATGTGATATTTATTCACACTAATATGTATATTTACTATTCGTTTTCAGTGTTGTGCAGTATCCTACTGTATGCATGTCATGCAGTTTGTAAATCCTCTTGATGGACTTTTGGGCAGTTTCTAGTATTTTTCCATTACAAATGTATCTGCTATAGACATTCTTATAGTTGTCTCCTGTAGCATATATGAGGGTTTCTCCAAGGTACCAGATGCCTGGGAGTGGAATTGCTATATCTAGATGATATTGTTCAGTAGAATTTTCTGCAGTTATATAAATATTCTATACCTCTGGGCTAATAGGTAGCTACGAGCTGCTTGTGCTGTTGAGTACCCTTGATCCTTAACAGCTTGGGTTTGAACTATGTAGGTCCACTCATGCATAGATTTTTTTCAATATACATTGTATAGTACTCTTAATGTATTTTCTCTTTCCTAAGATTTTCTTAAAGACATTTTTCTCTAGCTTCTTTATTTTAAGACTACAGTATATGATACATATGCAAAATATGTGTTATTGACTTTAAGTTATTGGTAAGGCTTCTGGTCAATAGTAGGCTATTAGTAATTAAGTTTTTGGGGGTTGAAGAAGTTATATGTGAATTTTGACTTCTTAGGAGTCAGTGCCCCTAATGCCCACATTGTTCAAGGGTCAGCTGTACCTGAAATATACCTAATTCATACTGATGACCACCTGTGATGTCAGGTGCCAGGTCCTTGCTTCCCAGACTAAAGTCTTGGGGAACTAGAGCCGTAAAGGGGATGAGGGAAAAGCCAATTCTGTTGTATCTTACACTTGTAGAATTTGAACTAGTTGTAGATGTGTTTCTATTCATTTATCAAGGTGCTCTAGATTCTTATATAGGGGAATGTGATAGGCACATTTTTAAGTGAAGGACCTATGTCTGCTATGCCCTCAACTGCTCTGTGTTTTATTTCTTTTTCATCAATTCAAGCAGTTCCACGTTTGGCTAAGGAGCAATGAGAGAATAATTTAAGTTTGTTGTGATGTCAGTTTATGCTCTACTCCCCATTTCTGCCTCTTTATCAGGCTCTGGAGTTTTCATGACTGCAAACACAAAAGAACATATGCTTGGAGTGCGTATATTGGGAATTTTATGAACATGGTATATGTGGGAGACAGGTTGGATTCCTTTGCTTCTTCTCCAAGTATAAGCAGAAAAGGTGAACTAAGATAGCCTGGAAACCATACAGAGGCTTTGATGTTAACCTTATCCTCATTCCCATTTTCATGAAGCCCCCTGGGCCCTGAGCTCTTCTTATTCTCTTCTACTAACAGAGAATGCCCATGGTGTCCCCATATGTTGTTCTTAAGAAATAGGTAAATTTTGCCAATTAGATAAATCCATCATTAGGCATGCTGTTCTTTCTTACAATTCTTAGGTGAAGATGATTACAGACTTTAAAGGGAGCATCTTTGTTAGCTCCAAGTCATTTGAAGGCTCATATGCAACCTCTTTCCTTGGTGGCCTGATTATATCAAGCAAAGAACCAGAGGTGAACACATAAGTAAACTTCCCAAGTGCACACAGCTCTTAAGTGCCAAATCTGGCATTTAAATCTAAATCATATGGTTCCAGACTTTTGCTCTGTGAAGTCTGCTGTACTTCATCTGATGTTCTTTCATATCACTTGTGAAAATTGCTGTTTTACATATATAGTGGCAGGTGGTATTGAAGGTAGGCAGGCATGTGCATAGCACTATAATGGGTTGCCAAGTATAGAGTATATATAAGATCTTGCTACATAGGCAGTAAGTCACTGTAAGTGAAATTGGGCATAATATGATGCCATTTCAGCGATGGATCTGGAGTTTAGGATAGTTAAGGGTAGAATTTCATTTGCTAGGAGGTCAGTAAGACCGAAAATTGCAAGTAACCTAGAGTAGTTGAAAGCATACAGGATAAATACTTAGACTTAATGAAAACCATCCAGGATTTAATTGTGAAATGAGCCCATCAAAACAGAACCAGAGAAAAAGGAATTTATCCTTGTTTCCAGTAGTTTTGGTATTCATCTGCTAAGGAAATACTTGTTTTGAAAGCCTAAGGAGCAGGAAATTGGGACTGGACATCAGTATTTGTGATCTCAATCTTGCATTACTGATAAATTCTTAAATTCAGTACTTATGGGATGGAGGGTTCTGGTGATTTGAGTTTCTGTTCAATTGCAAGCACTTGCCACAAGCATTGTTGAATAACTTCCTAGAATATATCACAAAAATTCATTCCTAACATCTCATAAATAGGCACAATACAATTTATTTCATTTTCTTAAAAATACAACTTGTAAAAAATAACTGGGCTGAATCTTCACTCATTGATATTCATTTATTCATTGATCATTCAATAAGGAGGGAATTTTTTTTTTTTTTTTTGCTTTTTGGCATAAGATAATGAAAAATGTAGTTGTTCTTGCTCTCTTTACCACATGTGTGACTTATGGAGATAGGATAGAATGTTGTTGTAAAGTTGAAAATCACTGAAAGAAGGCCACATTGGGCAGTATAAGATTGTATAGCAAGAACATATGCCTCAGTCAAAGGTAGTTATACAAAAGTTTCAAAAGATATTAACATTTAATGTACAATATGAAAGATGAATAGAAATTTGCTAAACAAACAATATTCACGATAGAGTTGACAATATAAATCACCATCTAGAAATGAGAATGGTCCTCAGGAGTTTGGGTATCTAAAGGAAGTTCACCATATGGGGCACCTGGCTGGCTCAGTCGGGAGAGCTTGCTACTCTTGATGTCAGAGTTGTAAGTCCCAAGTCCCACATTAGTGGTGGAGTTTACTTAAAAAGAAAAGAAAATATTTTTTAAAAAAAAGTAAAAAAAATTCTCTATAAATAAATTATGGGTTGCAAGGAAGAAGTTAAGTTAGGAAAATGGTGAAAGCCGGGGTAGCATGGATTAAGAAAGAGCAGATGAAATTACTAACTAATTACGTATCGATTTTATTGAAGCTGATCTAAATGTCAAAGGATGCTACTGAAGGTGTTAAGCAAGTGGATGATATCATTCCATTTGTATTTTATAAAATTGACTCACACTTCTGTGTTGAAAAATTAAAATAGATAAAATGTGTAGAAACATACAATGAAATATTATTCAACCTTAAAAAAGAAAGGATATCCTCTCACATTCTACAGTATGAGTGAACCTAGAAGGCATTATACTAAGTGAAATAAGTCACAAATAGACACATACTATATCGTTCTATATGTGAATTATCCACAGTAGTCAAATTTATAGAAGCAGTATAATAGGGGTTACAAGGGCCAGGATGATGGAGAAATGGGGAGTTGTTTAATGGGTAAACAATAGTTTCTGTTTTGTAAGATAAACAATGTGATTATATTTAATGTAATTTAATTATATACTTAAAGTAGTTAAAATCATAAAGTTCTTATGTGGTTTAAGACTTTAGTTTTTTAGAGAAGTTTTATTTTCACAGGAAAATTGAGAGAAGTAAAAGATTTCTCATATACTCCCTGCCCACACATATGCATAGTTATGAACATCTTCACCAGAGAGTATTTGTTACAGTTGACAAACCTGTCCATATTTTACATTATGGTTCACTCTTTGTACATTCTGTGAACTTGAACAAATGTGTGATGACACGTATCCATTGTTATGTTATCATATAGAATATTTTCTTTATCCTGAAAATCCTCTGTGTTCTGCCTATTCCTTCCTCAAGCATAGAATGCCATGTAGTGGGGCACCTGGGTGGCTCAGTTGGTTAAGCATGTGACTGTTGGTTTCAGCTCAGGTCATGATCCCAGGGACATGAGATTGAGCCCCACATCAGGCTCCAGGCTCAGTTTGGAGCCTGCCTGAGATCCTCTCCCTTTCTTCTCCCTACTCCAGCTCACACGTATGCATGTGCTCTCCCTCTAAAATAAATAAATAAATAAATAAATAAATAAATAAATAAATAAATAAATAAATAAGTCTTTTAAGAAGTGTCATATAGTTATGATCATACAGCATGTAGCCTTTTCAGATTGGCTTTTTTCATTTAGTAATATGAATTCAAATTTCCTCTATGTTTTGCTGTGGCTTGATAACTCATTTCTTTTCATTGTGGAGCAATATTCCTTTGGATGTACCACAGTTTCTTTGTCCATTCACCTAGTGAAGGATGTCTTGATTGCTTCCAAGTTTAGGCAGTTATGAACAAAACTGTCATAAACTTCTGTGGGCAGGTTTTTGTGTAGAGTGTTAACATATTTCTTACCATAATTAAAATAATTTAATATTTAAGGCTGATATGGGGTACCTGGGTGGCTTAGTTGGTTAAGCATCCGATTTGATTTTGGCTCAGGTCATGGTCCTCAGGGTCCTGGAATTAAGCCTCGTGTCAGGCTTCCCACTCAGCAGGGAGTCTGCTTGTCTCTCTCTCCCTTTTCCCCTCCGCCTGGTCACACTTGCTTTCTCTCTCTAATAAATAAATCTTTTTTAAAAAAATAAAAGCTGATAGAACAATTAGACTTAAAAAAATCCAAGGGAGAAACCTAGTGACCTGACTTTGAGTAGCAGTACTACACATGAAGATAGGTAATTATATGCAATTTTTTTTAGGAGACAGAATCAAGTTGACCCATGCTGGTCATTGTTCTAGGGATATAAAACCCAGAATGTTTGGGTAAGGAAACAATTTCACTTTTGATACGTTGATTTTGAAGTGTACATCAAATATCCACAGACAATTAGAAATATATTTTTGGACTTAGGAGGAGTTTAGACATAAAAATATATTTGAGGGCCACCAGAATTCAATAGTTACTAATATTCTTTCTAAAACATCACTTTCCATGGCAATAACATAATAAAAATTTCCTCAATTAAAAAGCAAGAATTCTCTTTAGGGGAATATATTGGAAGGAACATATAATTTGGAAATGCTCCTTGAAGGAGTGGAAGGAACATATAATTTGGAAATGCTCCTTGAAGGAGTTGATGCAAGCTTTCCCCTTCCCAGTGGAAGATGCATCATCTTCCGTCTTTTAAAATGATAGTAATTGAAGGTATGGTGGTGTATGAAATAGTTTAGAGAGATTTTTTTGGGTGAGAAATGAACCAAGGACAGAATCCTAAGACATAATACAGTTTAGGAAATGGGTAGGAGGAAAAACTGTCCTTTATTTTGAATAGAATTCCAAAGTCCCAATCATATCCTCCAACTTTCCTCTATAGCAGTTTGTTTTATTTATTTTGTAAAGATTTTATTTATTTATTTATTTGACAGAGAGAAACACAGTTAGACAGGGAACACAAGCAGGGGGAGTGAGAGAGGGAGAAGCAGGCTTCCTGCCAAGCAGGGAGCCTGAGGTGGGGCTCAGTCCCAGGACCCTGGGATCATGACCTGAGCTGAAGGCAGACACTTAAGGACTGAGCCACCCAGAAGCCCCTAGCAGTTGGTTTTAAAACTGAGGTTAGGTGAGGTAAAATTTGGTAGAAGAGAGACAGGGAAAGGAATGGGGATGGAAGTATTCTATAAAGAATATTCTTGCTTTTTTGTTTTGTTTTGTTTTACTTTTCTTCCATCTTCTTACTTCTTAGATTCCTGATTAGATTAGAATGATGATTTCCCAGGGTACACTGAGGTGTCACCAAGGCATCATGCAAACCCTTAGGGGTGCTACCAAAGAAAAATTGCATCCAATAAGTATATGGAAGACTTTATTCATTACCACTGCAACAAGGGTAGGGATGCTGAACTTAAGTCTGCTGAAACAAAATGCAGGAGAGTTTTTAAGTATTATGGAAAGCTAGTAGGAAAGTGCTGAAGGACACCAGGGGGAAGATTAGTTCATGTGATTAGGCCATCCATGTTTTCTAACTGACAGAAAATGAGGTTAAGCTCTCATCCCCCAACAGAGACTGGGAGATAGGGGCACTGTCTTTCTGGTGATCACATTTTAAAAGAATGGCTTCCCAGCTACTTGAGAAAGACATTTCTGGCTTATAAAACTGACAAGAAGCTTGGAGAAGATTTATATCTTAAAGGGGCAAAAAAACTTAAAATTGTAAGTTTTCTAAAGTAAATGCCCTGAATAAAGGGAAGTCAGGTTCTATAGCCAGAAAGAAACTTGTCTAACAATTTAGTCAACCAGAGGGGCATATTAAAACAGTCTTTGTCAGTACCTCATAATGTATTTTATATATGCAAGAAAAGAATAGCAGCATCTCCCAGATACCACACTGACTACTACTCTTATGTTGTTTTTACATAATTACTTTTAGTTAGGGGATGCCATGGAAAAATTACTAAGACTTTAAGGGCACCATACATTTAGAGTTTATGAATATCCAGATTTGAGCAAATAATGAAAGGGTATATAATCAGATGTTCTATATTTAGCAGGAGGGGACTACTACTATGTTGGCAAGATACCAGGATAGCATAGAACTCTTTAAAAGTTGGAGTTTAAAAGGTAATATTATATAGAACTAATTCTTAAGACAAAGTTGTATGAGAAACTTTTCTATCTTTTGTTGACTCAGTCTCTTACAATGACGCTAAAAGACAGTCTATATAGATGAGTCGGGGGGGAATCCTATTTCCTCACATATTCTGTGGACCCACTCTGTTCACTTTCTCTGTATTTGTCTTTTCCCTTGACTGATTTTTAAATTTAAGGATATGGATAATTTTACCGAGTGTCTTCTCTGCTTTCAAAGTATTCTTAGCTTCAACACAACACAGTATTCTGGAAATACTCTTTATGCCCAAATAATATGCCTTTACTTGTACTAACTAATGTAAATGACTTTCTAGTTTGTTTTTAATAATAATTCATAAAGGATGTATTTCTAAAGTGCTCAAGCACTAGCAAAGGGGTCATTATAAACTGTTTAATTGCATACATTATAAATTGTGTTTAATTATATACATAAAAGGGCTTCAACACATGGAAATTTTCTACCAAGTATTTACTTTAGAAAAGAGATCAGCAAAGGAGATAGAGAATACAAGTACAGAGAATTAAATGGAAATAAATATATATAATGTGGCATTATGGAATTAATGGAAGAAATCAAGGAAGAGTGTAGATGATTTATTCTTATCATCTGTAAAAAATAACCAATAATAATTCTGATGAGAAAAAATTAATGGAATACTAGGAACCAAAACCAGACTGCCATTGGTGAGGAATAATGTGAGAAGAGGAAATACTGAGAGAAAAGTATGAATAATTTTTCCCAGAATTTTGACTTGAAAAGCCAAACTATTAACTAGAGCTTTAACTGAAAGAAGAATTAGAGTTAAAGGATGCTGTAGGTATTAGGTGGGTAACTGGAAGAAACCAAAAGAAAGGAAGAAGTTGAAGGATAGTTGTATACATATAGGTAGCCTATATTCTGTAATGTGTAAATATATCTTCGATAGAAGAAACTTGAAAAGGGCTACTATTTTTAATATATTTTATACATCTCACTTAGATTTATAGGATAAGTGAATAGTCTAAGATATTATTTATAAGATAATAGGCGGGGTAGAGCTTGGAGATTTGATGAGAGTGGAGAAATTTAGGAAAATACACTGGAGAGACTGTATAGAGAATGGATTAAGAAAAAGCAGTAGTCTGGCTCTCTGCTCAGTGGGGAGCCTGCTTCCTCCTCTTTCTCTGCCTATTTGTGGTCTCTCTCTCTCTCTGTCAAATAAATTAATAAACAATTAAAAAAAAAAAGGAAACACAGTACTGAAACACAGAGTGGAGGTTAAAGACACAGGAGTTGGGACACTAGGCTTCATAATTTTTTTAAAGATTTTATTTATTTATCTGATAGAGGGAGGGCTTGCAGGCATGAGTAGGGGAGGGGAGGGGCAGAGGGAGAGGAAGCAGCAGGCTTCCTCTTTAGCAAGGAGCCAGACTGGGAGCTTGATCCCAGGACCCCAGGACCACAGCCTGAGTCCAAGGCAGACACTTGACTGATTGAGTCACACATAGTCGCCCCTACCAATCTTCATAATTATCTGATTTTTCCCTAGCGGGGCTCAGCACCTGTGTTACCTATTTCTATGCAACAAATTACCCTCATACTTAGTAGCTTCAAATAACAAGCTATTACTATGGATCAGGTATCTGTGAGTGGGTTAGCACTACAGTTCTTGCTCAAGATCTCTCATGAAGTAACAGTCGAGCTATAGTCTCCAAAGACATGATGAAGACTGAAGGATTCACTTCCAAGTTCATTCACCTGGCTATTAAAAGAGGCTCCATATGGTTGCTCACAACATGGCTTCCCTTAAAGTTAAGTCCTGAAATAGAGACAGAGCCAGAGAGAATCAGAAGTTAACAGTGCCTTTTATTAATCTTGGAGTAACATACTATTGCATTTGCAGTATTTGGTTTTTCACACTGGGCAATCTTGGTCCAGTGTGGAAAGAGGCTTCATGCCAAAAACTACAGATCATTGGGGTCAATTTGAGATTGGCTACTACAGTGGGGGCAAAAAAGAGAATACAGTCAAATTCACAGATGAATGATTTTGTCAAGTGGGTAGAATAGAAGGATATTGGAAAAGTGAGTTAAGAATATTGACAAAGTATTGGGTAAGCTGTTGGGATATAAAATTTGATTTATAATTGAAAGAAAGTAAAGGATCTAGTAGGTAGGAAGTAGAAGAATACTGAGGTTGGATAATAACAGAGTTAGATAACTATGTAACAGAGTTAGATAATTCCAGTAAGAGGCTGAAATTATTTTTTCAAATTATTTCAGTCCCAGAATAAGAAGGAAGGAACATTGTTGGCCAAAATGATATGAAGAGAAGATATTTAGAAATGATTGGAAAAGGAATTGCCAAGTCAGGATGAGAGGTGACAAGTGTGGAAAGAAAGACCGTAAGTTCTAAAGTATTTATTATATTAGAGGAAGTGACAAAGATTTCAACACAAAGATGGGGAGGGAATATTTTTAGCCTAGTGGACTAAGTCTCAGAAAACCAGCATTTAGCCTCTCCCAACTCATAACTAAATAAGTGAAAGAGCTTGGAAACCATTATGGTACAGAAGTCTAGGTCACAAATTTAGTGTTCATTGAATGTAAGACTTGAAAAGACTTCATGGAAAGTCATTTCCTTGTCAAGAAGCCATTTTCAACTAAAAACAAAAATGAGGAGTGAGAAGATTTAGAGAAAATTGCTCTCCATAGAACAGAGTTTTTAGAGAGCATGAATTATAGGATGGGAAAAAATAGGAGAAAGTGTAGAAAGGAGCAAGGTGGAATACGATGATGACTTGAGGGCTGTCAAATTGGAGGATACTCAAAAATTGCTAAGATATAAAATATATTGTACTTAACTGGCTGTAAAATTGCCTAGAAAATTAATTCTAGTATCCCATCAGTCCAGTGGTGTCTGAGGGTAGGCTTTGTGGTAGCCTATGTAGGCTATAAATCTCTATCTGAATTTTAACCCTTTCAGTATTGGAGTACAATCCTGGAGTATTGGGGTGTTCTAAAGAGGTTCAATTGGTAGTGAATCAAAAACCCTAACGTTTCAGGATATAAATGAAGATATCATATAGTATTTGATAGTTGACTCAACTAGCATTTCTGCAGCAATAGGTGAGTGGGTAGTTTGTGATGCTATTCTTTGAAATGGATGTAAATCTTAGTAGAACAACATATTCTATACAATAGATGTTTGGAATGGAGGGACTCTGATATAGCAGTACCATGAAATGATAAGTCATTTATGAAAGGTGAAAGATTTGTTGATTCAACTATATGCAATTTGAAACAATTGCGGAAATTTCGTAAAGCCACTGATTTCCATTGAGCTTAATTTCTTACTGTCTGCTGTATTACTGAACTTTTGCTAGAGGTGGTGGATATGGAGAAATAAAGAGAAGGAATTGACTGTGTTCATTTAAAGGATTATTCAAGGTTCTGTCTCTATTATAACACAAGCCATTCAGTAGCTGACATGTTTGTAAACAGAGGATTTCTTAAGAACAGAAAATATATTTAATTCATATTTGTATTTTTAGTGCTTAATATAGCACCTAGCCCACAGTAGGTTCAGAAGACATATTCTTTTTATTGTACAACTTAAGAAACAAAAATTGAACTGAACCTTGCCTAGAGTTACAGTAGTCATTTTAAAAAGGTACAGAAAGAGAGATAAAAACTTTACTGTGGATTTTGCTGACTTGGTATTTATCCACTGTATTTATGTGTTTCTACATATGTGTTTTTCTGTCAGTTTAGTTTCATTATGCTTTGAAGATTCGATTCTACCAAAGCAATTGTAAACTGTTCCCACTTAATTAAGAAAGAGCCATTAGAATCCTGATCCCCACCTTGAAAATTGTCTCCTAATTTCTTTTAAAGATAAATATGAACACAGCTGATGTTTTTTACTATCATTTTGCTACTGTCAGTAATTACTTACATTAGCAAAATAACTGAGTTCAGGTAAACTCGTATGCAAAAATTTGGCAATTCCCTAGGTTTTTCTCTCTCTTCTATTAATTTTCCTCATTTCATGAAAATTTCTAGTGTTGCAAACATAATAGTGATGTAAATTAAATGAAAATAGGTTGCTGATTATTTGGGGACTTGTATTTTTCAATTCTTAATGGTCACAAAAACAAATGCACAGTTATGAATTTCTCTTAACAAACTGTTTTCCATGCATCAGTATTTCTGTCCTTCCCACCACCCTTGGCACCAAGCTTGGAATTTCAATACGAAAATAAAACCTACAAAATGAAAACGAAAATCAATCTTCTTTTATTTAGGAACAAATTAAATTCCCCTTCTAAAGTAATGATTTTTACCTTAAAGCAGTGATAACTATCTTGTTGTTCTGTCAAGGTTTCTCACCTCCTTATCTTACAACAGTTAACCTTAATAATCCCCTCACTTTCAAGCTTTTCCTGACTTATGGCTCTTTAAGCACTTCTGTTAAGCTTGATCGTTTACTTACACTTGGCTTCTAATGGAGTCAGTGTCACTTTGAGGATGGTAAATGGATTCTGCTGAAAATCAAGTTCTTCAGACACTCCAGAATTAATGTTTGTTTTGTTTTTGTTTTTTTTTTTACATTCTGGTAATTGATATCTGTGTTAAATGAATTTTCACCCCGAGTTTGTAGCTTCCTCTGAGCAAAATGAAAAGATACTGAATTCTGATTTGTTTTTGGTCTCCCCATATTTGATAATATCTAATAAACATGTTAATAAATATATAAGTAAGAAGATACGGTGGAATGATGCCAAACTTAGAAAATATTTCAATATGGAAATTATATTTTTAGAATTTCTTTTTTTTTTTTTTTTTAGATTTATTTATTGATTCACTTGACACAGAGAGAGAGATCACAAGTAGGCAGAGAGGCTGGAGGAAACTGGCTCCCTGCTGAGCAGAGAGCCCGATGCTGGCGATGATCCCAGGACCCTGAGATCATGACCTGAGCCGAAGGCAGCGGCCTTAACCCACTGAGCCACCCAGGCGCCCATATTTTTAGAATTTCAAGGTAAGTTCTATCCTTAGTCACCTTATGTAAGTCGATAGATCCACTTCCATTCTAATCCTCTGTAATATTTCTAATATTCTGTAATAACTCCAAATGTTAAAAAATTATAGTACTCTTATGTGAATGACATATATTTTAGAATATTCACATTTTCTTGCAAACATTAACACCCTCTCATCATCATATATGAAGATAAGAAAAGCTGTTCTATATTAACTTTAAACTAACATTGGCTATTTATGACTATATATTTATAAATGGTTCCTTTAATGGTCTTATTTGCAAAGGAAATATCTTCCTTATTTTATCTCTCAGGAAGTTTCTGAGCAGGTCTTTAGGTAACCAAAGGAAGTATGATTGTAATAAACGAATAATTGTTTTGATTTTATTTTTATTTTTGCCTTTGATTAGACTAGCTATTAATTAAAAGCATTTGAGACCATATTATGTCAAAAGCAAATACAGCAGCACCTATTATTATATAAAATAAATATAACATAGGCTAAATATTCTACTAGATATTTTTAGTATTCTAATTTGTCTTCTCAACAGTTCTGTGAAGGTGTTGTAAACCTTATTAAGAGGAAATAAGTTCTCAGAAAGGTTAATAATTTTCTCAGTATTAGCCTGAGTAATAAATGTTAGAATAAGAATTTTGACTCAGATGCACTGCAATGTTATATTTATAAGTACTGTTCAAATAAGGTAAGGTGATTATGAGGAAAAATACAAAATACAGGGAGAATCTTCGAAGTAGGCAAAGGCTTTTTTCCATCAAGCTCAAGCAGATTGTTACCTTGCTTTTAAGTAATGATCAGTGCAAGTTGAAAACACAGCTTAAATATTGAGTAAATATTTACTTTGTAATACGTTCACCATTCTTTAATGTT
Organism: Spilogale gracilis; assembly: GCA_004023965.1. Lineage (NCBI taxonomy): Eukaryota > Metazoa > Chordata > Mammalia > Carnivora > Mephitidae > Spilogale > Spilogale gracilis. The sequence continues at coordinate 11,326 of PITA01007460.1, read as the reverse complement.
AGGTAAAAAATATACTTTTATCAGTGCATATATGACTTCTAACTTCTATTTTGTTGAATATTTCTTTAAAATATCCATTATTGGGGCACCTGGGTAGCTCAGTCCTTAGGTGACTGCCTTCAACTCAGGTCATGATCCTGGAGTTCTGAGATCGAGCCCTGCATCGGACTCCCTGCTCAGCAGGAAGTCTGTTTCTCCCTCTCTCACTCCCTCTGCTTATGTTCCCTCTCTAGCTGTGTTTCTCTCTGTCAAATGAATAAATACAATATATATTTTTTAAAAATACCTATTACTACTACAGATTTATGAAAGAGTTAGCAAAAGGGCATATAACTATTGTAATGGAAATGAAGATGGCAGGATGGGAGAGAGGTCTACCATGGAAAATATATATGGAAAATATATATATTCACCTGCCTGTGCTCTTTTTTTTTTTTTTTTTTTTTTTGCCTGTGCTCTTACACAAGTACTGAAAAGGCACCCGACTGACTCTGATTTCATAAATGACATAAAGAGATCTTTCAGTATCTGTGATATCACTTTTGATGTTACAAATTAAAAGCATTATGAAGCTACCAAATGTATTCTAAATCAAGGAAATTAGAGTCAATGAAATATGGTTTGACCCTGTTTTCTATGGAGGACAAAGAACAAAGGAATAAAACTGAAGAATGAAGGTTGACTAAGCACCCTTCACCCATTTATTTCTAATAACCTCACACACAGCCTGAATTACAGAGTCATACTATACTTTATGACAACCTAATGTAAGGGAATAAGATAGATTTACAATGAGTGGAAATAGACTGGGTATTACCTTGTTTTATATTCTGCACTGTTGTCTAGTCTGGAGAATAACCTTCTTTGAAGTAAAGCTCATAAACCTCTCTTCAAGACATGTATTCTATCACAATTCTCATCTCTGCTTTATGATGATAGAGCAAATAGGCCAACTGGCATCAACCTTTCAACTATGAATGAAAGTAACACTGACTTGCATCTCATTCATCTTTTTGTAAGAACACAAAATGCTGCACGAAAACTCAGTGGCTTTTCCCATGACTGAGAGTGGGAAAATTTTTCTCAAGATTTGGAATTATATTCAGTACTCTCTACATGGCAGAAAATCTTAGCACCATAATTTATTTACTGAGAGACCTTGGCCAATTTACTTAGTCTCCCTATTCTTAAGATTTCCTCAATTTTTATCCAAGTATGATAATAAGAATACCTGCCTTATAGATTTTTTTACTAGCATTATGTTTCCAAATATATGTAAAATCTTAAAACAAGACTGGGTTTAATGTAAATACTCTAGAAAGTTTTTTTTTTTTTTTAAGATTATATTTATTTCACAGAGAGAGAGATCACAAGTGGGCAGAGAGGCAGACAGAGCCAGAGGAGGAAGCAAGCTCCCTGCTGAGCAGAGAGCCAGATGCGGGTCTCCATCCCAGGATCCTGAGATCATGACCTGAGCTGAAGACAGAGGCTTTAACCTACTGAGCCACCCAGGCGCCCTCTAGAAAATTTCTAATATTAATTCCATAGTTATGTCCATCTTATGCTATGCTACATACATTGATATGCATTTAACTGTATACTATAATCATTTATACACCTTCAGTTATATATTAGACATTAGACATATATATCTAGTTATACTGTCAATAGTCTGTACTTCTATATATTCAACTCTATGACATGAAGAAGATTGAGAATTTCTAAATCCGTCTTTACTATTAGAAAAGAGAATAAGAACTAGAAGCATGCCTAGCATCTTTATGATTATGATAGATTTAGGCTGAAAGGACAATTCTTTTATTAAATTAGTAAATTCTATTATTGAAACACACAGAAGATATTCAAAATGAATTTCTAAGTTGACCCACCATATGTGGTTATTGACTTTTGCATTTGTTCATCACAACCATGTCCCCATCCCCATAAACATAGGGAAACACAAACTTCATGCAGCATATTAAAAAAAGTGAATTAAGTGGAAAAGTTGAGATATTTACTACATAGAAGATACAACAAATAGATGTTGGATAAACCTAGAATTTAAAGAAGTAAATGTAGACCAGAAATCTAAGGAAAGATAAGATGAAGGTTGTAACATAAATGAGCTATTGGAAATGGATATGAAGAGGACAGTACAAGATAAGAAAACATAGGAGATTACATTAAAATTAGAGTTGTTAAATAACTAATTTAAAACATTAAAAAAGAAAACAGATTTCATTTGTCTAGAAAGTAATTTTAACTGAAGAGTGGCAATTAATAATCTCTTCAGCATAAATGAGGATCATGGATTCAAATTTCTGTACTTATGGATTCATCTACCAGGGTAGAGAAATAAGGAATATCAATTAATAAGGGTAAAATTCATAGTTACATAAATAAGGTTTGTTGACCTTGAAAATAAAACAGCAAGTTACTTTACCAGCAAAATGGGTTTATTTAGGAATAGCAGAGGAATTACAATTTGGGATAAACAAGCCATAGCAAAAAGCCTTGGGCAAGTCCAGAGAACAGAGAACAGGAATACTCTTTTATAGAAGAAAGGAGTGAGTTAGGGGGACTGTTACAAACAAAAAGTCCACTGGAGAAAGTGGAAGTTCAAAATGTAGGAGCTTTTCATTGACTGAATTTTGACCATCTCTCATCAGCTAGGCTCTTGATGGGCAACAAGAAAATCTTCCTTCCCTCTGCTGGTAAAGTAATCTCTTCTTGCTGGGAATGCAAAGTACTTCTTTTCCTGTGGGTTTACCTAGAGGCAATGAGTGGTACAATGTGAGCACTCCCCTTCTGACCTCTGGACTCCATTTTAAATAAGGTTTCCTTTGTTCACTTTCACAAATTATATTTCTTATTTATGTATTTTTATTAGTATGTTTTAATGTTACTGTATACATAAGAACATTTTTTGATATGCAAAAGCACTTTATAGAATAAGTATATGACATAAACTTCTATTTTGGAGATCTTACCTTGGAAAGCATGGAGTTCCAAGATTTTGGAGTAGGTAAAAAGGTTTTAATGAAGAGGAATGGTAAGATTAAGAGGGTTGATAAAATCCATAGTGTGAAAAGATTAGTAAAATGAGAGTTGGAAGTAGATTGATGTATTTTACAGGCTTAGAAAATTATTAGATATTAGACATATAGCATTTTCCAAGAATAAAACCATTGAAAATTTCAAAAAGTTTTTTTAGTACTAAGGAATATTTTTCTTTCTTTTAATACCTAAAGTTCAATTTATAACCTGGATATAAGTGTAATGACTTTAGGATGTATTTTTTTTGCCGGTTTGTATGTGGGGATGTGTGTGTGTGTGGATGTGTGTGTGGATGTGTATAATTCAGTTTCAGTAGAACATCAGCCAAAAATGGAGTGTCTGTTTAGATTATATGTATTTTTTCATCAGTTTTTGCTAATATATCAGTAATAATGACCAGAATCTTCTATTTACTTTGTCTCAGATACTCTTTCAAAACATTTATTGAAACTTGAGTTAATTCATTACTTACTTTTCCATACTTGTTAATATATATTATTAACTTTAAAAAATTACTGAAATATTTTGTATATTAGATTAGATAGATAGATATATAGTAGATTAGATAAAAGTATAGATACACAATACAGTTTTTAGTTGTTTTTTCTTTTAAGTAAAAAGCTTTCTTGGGGGGTATTTTTAGTAATATACTCAATACCTTCACTGTCTTGCTTTTAGCTAACAACAGATTGACTTTTGCCTCTACTTTTTTTTAATTAAAGCAAAACAAGTTATTGAGGAAATATATATCCAGAATAGCTCTAGATACCAGGGAACAATAGGAACAGACAGGCTATATTCTCTCAGAATTTTTATTTTAATAAATCAAGATAGATAATAAATAAAGAAATTGCCTATAAGTAGCATAATGGTGTGGAATATTTTTTTTACTATTTTTAAATTATGATATTCTAATTTTTTCGAGAGAAGTTAAAAAGAATATGTTATTATGTGAAATATCCTAATTTTTAAAGTTGGGCACTAATTAGAAAGTTTAAAAACACAGAAATGCTTCATAAGCCAACGGACCATGCATGTGGACATCTCAAAGATGTGGGTCACTCTTTTTGCACACACTGCTTCAGACCCTTTTTTGGAATGATATATGCACTTGTTTATATTATCTAGTTTCATGACTCTTCCTCTCTTAATTTATACAGTATAATTGTCAAATGATTGATATAAATATGATCTAGAGTGATATTGTGATTTGTAATAAGGAATATATATGTGGTGTTCATTGCTTTTCCTGGTGCACAGCTTCTAAAATCCTTATAATTTCCTAAGTGGTAAGAGCAGCAGGGGCATCTTTTTTAAATAATATTTGGCCTTTTGCCTTTGGTTCCTCAAATAGCTTCAAAGCCATAAAGTTGAAAGGAGAGTCTCTTGCTGTACATAAAAAGCCCCTTTTAATCATGCCTAAGTTTATGTTAATGAGATGATTTTTGGAAAGCCTCTAGACCACCACAGCATATGGGCTGATTGCCAGGAGAATTAAGCATGTGATTAAATAATTAGAACTTTCAGTACCACCCCTGACCTTGGGGGAGAGGCTACGGGTTTAAAGATTGAGCTAATCACCCATGGCCTTAATGAGGCCTCTGCAAAGATCCCTAAAATACAAGGTTTGGAGAGCGTCTGGGATGGCGAGCACATAGAAGTGTTAGAGGGTGATGAGTCAAGAAAGGAGATGGAAATTCTGTTTGTATCCTTCATATACCTGGCCATGTGGATCTCTTCTGTGTGGTTGTTTATAAACTGAAGGTCTAGTAAGTAAGCTATTTTCCTAAGTTCTGTAAGCTGATCTACCAAATCATTTAGGCTGAAAAGGAAACCTCTGATTTACACTTAATCAGTCAGAGTCAAAAATAATAACCTCGACTTGTGACTGGCAACTGAGATGGAGGGAGCAGTCTTGTGGGAATATGAGCCTTAACCTATGAGATCTATTGCTAACTCCAGGTAGATAGTTCAGAATTGAGTTATAGGACACCTAGTTGATGTCCACAGAGAATTGCAGAATTATGTCGTGCGGGGGAAAAAAAAAACAACCAACCAACCAACCACCCATAGTCTGGTGTCATAAGTATTCTGTGAATAGTGAGTAAAGGAAACTGATGTTTTCCTTTCATTTAGTGACCAGAGAAGTGAAGTATTGAGAGTAGAGTGGTAGACAGAATAAAGAGAAAGAATAATAGAGTTTTTCCTTTTATCTAGATAGCTTATGGATAGCTCTAATTCAGTATGCTGAATATGTGGTTTACTCATGTTCGTTTTTTACCAACAGTGGCTACAGATGTGGAACCAGACTGTTTTCAGTTTGAATAATGATTCTACCAATTACTAGTTGTGTAGATTTAAGCAAGTCAGTTAACATTCCTGTACCACAGTTTCTTCATATGTAAAATGGTTATATCAGTTGGGGTCCAATCGGGAAACAGGAAACACACGTTAATTTGAAATAGGAATCTTTAATATAAAAGTTATGAACTGTAACAGGGGGATTACCTATAAAGGATAGAGAGAGCTCTAAAGAATACCCTAGGGGTGTGCAGAGTACCTAAGGAATGCATAAACTTGGAAGGGGTCTCCTTCTCCCAAAATTGTGATTCAGATCTCATTAGAAAAGGTATGGTTATAAGCAGATGGACTGTGAAGAGGTTCTTTTGGTAGTCCTAGGCCAGAATTGATCCACATTCTCTGGGCAGAAGCTGGGGAGTGGAGAACTGCACTGGCATCCAACAAACAGGAAGTAACTCTCTAGGATACTAGGGAAATCTACCCTAGGAAGTATCTTGGAGTTTCACTAGGACTCCTCCCATGGAGGTACAGCTGAAATTCAGTGTGGGAGAGCGCCACACAGTGTTGACAACTGGTAGGCACCCAGTTAAGAGCAAGGGTAAAGGGAAGAAAATAAGATAAAATATAAAAGAAAACAAGACCAGAAGGAGAGGCCCCTTCTTGTAGTGCCCTTCCAGTGCCATCTACTGTCAAAGAACTATATGGTGCAACGGAGAAATATTTAAAGGGCCAGTCTCAGTTTTCACAGAACGGATAAGGAAGGTTGGAGCTCTAAATTGACAATTGGTACATTAGCTTCCAAGGAGTTCATAACAAATGACCAACAAATGGGTGATTTGAAGCAACAGAGATTATTCTGCCATAGTTCTGGGGCCAGACATCTGAAATCAAATTCAGGGCTCTACTCCTTCTGGAGTCTCTGGGAGGGAAAGAATCCTTTTCTCTTCCAGCTTCTGGTGACTGTCAGTACCCCTGTGACTGCATCACTTGAATCTCCATCTCTGTCTTCCCGTGGCTTTCTCTTCTGCTATCTCTCATAAGCACACATTTAGCGATAACCTCTGTAATTCAGGATGATCTCATCTCAAAGTATTTAACATCTACATCTGAAAATATTCCTTTACAATAAAATCGCATTTTAAAAAAATCGCTGAGATGAAGACATTTGGCATATCTGTTTGGGGTCTACTATTCACCTCTCTCTGTATTGGGGATGATAATAACAGTGTTTAACTTCAGGCTTCTTAATGGTCATAAAGGAATTAATACATGTAAAATACTTAGGACAATATCTTACTCATAGCAAACACTCAAAACGTTTTTATTGTCATCGTCATTGCCCTTTTCCTTGAGGTCAGTGTTATCATCATCATGGTCTTTGTTCCACCCATCTAACTCTGTGATTCCTCTCCATTCACTACCCTTCTCTTCCACTTGTAGATAAGATGGTGGGAAGTGGTACTTTGACTCTATATTTACTTTAATTTGTAGTCTATTTATTTGAACTCTGTCTTTATCTTGAACTTGTTTCCCAGTTTCTAAAATGAAGATATTTTATTTCATTTGAATTATATGCCAGGTAGACTTATTCTGATTAAAGATAAAGAAATTAAACCTCACCAACATTAGTAACATAATCAGTATCACTTAATAAATGGTGGTGACATCATTTGTGATATAGTAAGCATTTCATTAGTATTTCCACTACTAGTACTCCTATTTCTGTTATCTTCATTAATGTTATTACTATCTTTAAAAAACACACATTAGAGATTTTTGTGTCTCTCTCATTTCCATTAGTGTTTCTTTTTAATTAATTAACAGATCTTGGAAACCTATCAATTACAAGAAACACATTTTCCTGAATTGTCTCTCTTTCCTGATTATCTCTGCAATTACTGTTTTCTACTCTTCTCTACCCTTATAAATGCAATACCCTCTTATATGATTTCCCTAAGTTTTGTGTCTTCCTTCCTCATTCTTTCTTCTACATAGCAAAAAAAAAAAAAAAAAAAAAAAGAAAAGAAAAAAGAAAGAAAAGATGTGAAATATAAAACTATTATCATTCTACTGTTTTAAAGTCCCTTTATGATGTTTATGGTTCTTCAGTATCTGGGACCAAGATATTTTTTAGTCTTGTCTTCTGATCACGTAACTTGTTCCCACAGAGTACCACTAAGTGATTTCTCCCTGAATATCATTAACACTATATTTTTTGTTCGTAGAAGTTCCCTTTTCATATTATTTGAAATTTAAATCCAGCTCAAATATCACATCTTCTATAAAATCTTACTCCAAATCTGAAAAGATAAAAGAACTTTTATCTTCTATGCTCATACGAAGTGAGAGATCTTTGATTTCTCAAATCTGGGAATACCCGATTAATGGGATTATGCAACTAGAAACCTAGGCTCTCTCCCCTGAAGAGTATCTGGATGGTTCTCTCTACTCTTCTATAAGATAGGAACGTAAAAAAAAAAAAAAAATGTTATCAAATGGCTATGTTATCAAATGGCTACATAATAAAGACTAAACAAAGTTCTTGTGTTTTTTTCCATGAAGAGTCCGCATATTTTTTAAAAGATTTTATTTATTTATTTGATAGAGAAAGATCACAAGGAGGCAGAGAAGCAGGCAGAGAGAGGAGGAAGCAGGCTCCCTGCTGAGAGAGAGCCTGATGCAGGCCTTGATCCCAGGATCCTAAGATCATGACCTGAGCCAAAGGCAGAGGCTTTAACCCACCCAGGTGCCCAAGAGTCCGCATTTTATAAATATTTATATGATTTATTATATAAGAATAAGAGCACATGTAAGTAAAAGACGCTAATATGAGTTAAACCTTAATTATGGGTATCCAGATATTAGAGCCTAAGTTATAGGGTCTAAAAGTAGACATATTGAACAATTAAATAATTTAATTTAATTAAATAATTAAACTCATTAAATGGATCTTAAGATGATACAAATGACAAACATTATGTAAAATAACGCCTGGACATACCCATCACTCCGAACTCCCTTTACTAAATCATACTTCTATTCTGGTGTAGGAGAAAAATAAAAATAAAAATTCAAAACACTAGAAGTGGAATTTAGATATAATAATTATTTTCTGAGGCATGATGCCCTGTGGTTATGAAGATACATGTCTCTCATATTTTGCTGCAGGGGATTTCAGACTCATGGAAATGAATGGAAACCCGGGACTGTTTGGGGTTTTTGCTGAAGAGAAATAAAAAGTGAATAGGGAGGGAGAATTGTATTGCCTAACCTCTGAGAACTGACATTCCTCATAATTCCGTGGGAAACAGAAAAAGCCAGTAAGAGACTGGCAAAGCTTGGCAAGGAAGATGATTGCTTAGCAGCAAAGCAGCAGGAAGAACATGGTTGTATGTGAGATGGGCTTTATTGAAGAAAATTCCAATAAAAACATGTTGAACACTTGTTCTGGAAAGTCACTGAGGTGATATTGAGTGATCAGAATGAACAGCTGTACGTGCATAAGAGATGTTGATTTGAGACTTTTAAAACCTTTTTTTTAAATGTTCCATTGTGTTATGCAAATGGCATTATCTTGGTATGGGGAAGGCTTTAATATTGCTGATGGTATTATACCTTTGCATAGAATAGAAGCATTCTGTGATAAAATGTTTTATTATAAAAATGTAAATAATAGACACCTTGCTAATGTCAAGGACACCTAGATAAAACATCATTTTTATTACTTAGCATTATAAAGTTTTTTACCAAAAGTAAAAACAGAGCAATTGAGGCACATATTAAATTTCTTCCTTTCTTCCCTGAATGGGCCATATGAGGAAAGAAGGTAATTAGGTATCATAATTGTCATACTTAATTCATTCCTCCTCCTTCTTCTGACATTATATGCTTTGTTAAAATAAAGTTTTCTTGCTGTATGGCTAGAAGGCAATGGTGACAAACACTGTAAAAAGTCAGTATTGCATTCCTTGAACAGTATTTCCTTCTAAAATGGTTTCCTGAATTCCATATACTTCTCTGACTTACCCAGGACAAAGTCTTAGTCTAAGTGAAGAAAGAATATTGCATCAGCAAATCTCCTCATGCATTCTGAGGGAGGAAATTCTGATACTGTAAGATTATATTCCTAGAGAAAATATGAAGGGTAGCTGTGTGTATTATTTCTTATCCTAAATGGAACTGTTTTACCCTTCTTAGTCTTGGTTTTGTGTTGTTATTTCAGTTTCTATATGTGCTAAGTTAAAGAGATTCAAAACAGGTGAATTTTATTCCTCTAGCAAGAATAAGGGGGACATTTTGTCAAAACAACAGCACTGTTGGCAGGTTTTCTGGGACGTAGGCTTTACCAGCTTCTCTCACCTCACACCACCCATGAATGATAAAGCTTTTGAGTGGGAAAGCTTTACCCCAAGGGCAGGAATAGCTATAATGGGGGCAGCAAGCCTAGAGTGGTTCACAGGGCAATTAACCAAACATTAGTAATTGAAAGCCAGATATCTGACAAACAGAAAGAAGTTAGTTCTGGGTGGTCTCAATTTTCTGGGCTCTTTGAACCAGAGAATGCAACTGTGATTCCAGCAAAAGCTCATGGGGGCAGAACCACATGATAGTAATGTTGTGTCAAAGCTGGTATAGCCCAGAGAAATGCATGTGCTGATCAGTTACAGGGCTGTGAGTCTTAATCTTTAGTGCATCATTCTCTCATTTTCTCTAGTCTCTGTACAGGGATTATTATATAACTCAAACCAAGAACCAGTACAGCGAGCATAAGAAAGTATATTTGTAATAAGCTGTTCGATTTTTGTTCTTGTATATTTTAACATCTCTCTCCTTTTTCTTTTCTTTCTTTTTCTTTTGTTCTCCCCCTTTGGAGGAGATAGAAGATTGGTTTATTGGAATCTATAATACTAGTGAAAATTAAAATTTGATGTGATATTTCTATGTTGACCTAAGTGTTAATGATTTTGAAAAAATAATTATATTTTTATGCAAGATCTTAAATTCAACAATGTGTGAACTGTAAAATATGAAAGGAAATGGAAAGCAATTAGGAAAACATTCTTTTAAATACATAATGTTTGGGTGAAATGACTTTATAAGATGTTAAATGGGAATTTAAATAAAGGCTCTTTACAGCTCTCCTTTAAATCCATCCTGGGGGTGAAAAAGTGCTGTCTTGAGACAGTCTGCGTACATTACATGCTAACCTTCCAATAGAAGAGGTGCCATGAAATTGTAGAAAGGGTTCTAAAGTAGCAACAAGAAACACCAGTTATATTTTATGCTACACTATTAATTAGTTTTTTATGTTTGTAAAGAAAATTTACCTTCTGTAGGCCACACTGTCCTAACTAACCAAAGTGAAAATGCTGAACTAGATATTATTTGAGTTCCCTCTAAAGTCTGGCGTGTCGTGATTCTGAACATAACAACATTTATATTTAAATGCATTTGCACCTAGACTTGTGTCTCATCTCTGTTGAACACCTTACAGAAAGAGATGGATACAAAAGATTTCAAAAATTAATTAATTAATTAATTAATTTATTTTTTAATTTATTATTATTTTTTTTTATTGTTACTAAATTTTTTTTTCCCAGTGTTTCAAGATTCATTCCCCATTCCCCACATCCAGTGCTCCACGCTTTAGGTGTCCCCAGTACCCACCACCAGGCTCTCCCATCCCTCCACCCCCCTCCCTCCAAGTCCCTCAGTTTGTTTCTGTGTTCAAAATCTCTGTTGTTTCGTTTCCCTCCCTAGATTACCCAGGTTCCCATTTGCTTTCCTTCTGCCACTGTCCTCCAGTTTGCCCCTCATGCACCGCAAGTAAGTGAGACCATGCGATACTTGACTTTCTCTTCTTGGCTTATTTCACTCAGCATAATCTCTTCCAGTCCAGTTCATGTTGCTACAAAAGTTGGGTATTCATCCTTTCTGACGGAGGCATAGTACTCCATTGTATATATGT
>PITA01007459.1:0-91277 GCA_004023965.1 Spilogale gracilis | reverse complement strand
GTGGGAGGCACTAGTGCCCGCGATGGCCGTGCTGGTGCAGCTGGCAGGCCCCTGGAACTCCTGGGTCCCGGAGACTATCCACGAGGCCTGCAATCCTCTTCCACCACTGGAAGTTGGACACCTCTTTTGCCGCAGGCCTGACATGCCAGAGGACAGGCCCCTGGGTGCCCTGATGGAGCCAGTTCCCCGCAGTGAGGCCGGTTAGGTCAGGCAGAAGGACCTGAGATCTGGCCAAGTCCTGAGGCTTCAGCTCAGCGGCCTGTGGAGATGGCTTATTGTTAGCCAGGAAAGGCCTCAGAAGACCTCCATCTCCCAGAAAGCAACGGTGATATGAAAATAGTCCAAGGTCGGCAATTACATCACAGAAAGGAAGAGGGCTTTGCTGGAGGAGACTGGGGTAGGAAGGAAAGGGAAATAAAGAGGCTTGCTTTAAAGAAACCATTATGGCCCCTGAAGGCAACTATATGCGCTCTAGCTTTCAACCTGTGCTTGCCCTTGGCTCTTTTCCGTGGTAATGAGGCGGTCAGCGTGCTCCCCAGTATCTGCTGTGGGACGGCACAGTGGCCCCATCCCCACCTGGCCAGGCCACCCATCTGACCGCTCCAGGGCAGGTAGCATTGCAGGGCTGAGCCTCCGACTCGGGTGTCTAGGCCATCCTTCTAGGATGAAGACTCAAGGGTGACTGGTGTTCTGGGCTGGAAAAGAAGCCCAGCACCTGACTTCTAACCCAGACCTGAGACCTGGAGTTTCTATTTAATTTTTCCAGCTCAAAGGATTTTTTTTCATTACTTGGCAATACTGACTGTGTGTGTTGGGGGAGAAGGGAGTAGCTTTCCATTCATCATTAGCTGTCACTCCAGAAGGAGGAGATGAGTTCCGGGACTGTGGGATTTAGTCGTCAACAAGTTAGGATTTTTTTGAGAGCTGAGAGAGGGAGGCAAGGAATACTTAAAAGAGGATGTTGTCCTTCACCTTTTCTGGCTCTGGTTTTCTTGTTCCAGTCCCAAAGATCGATATGAAACACATTTGACCTTTCGTTGTTAGGCCCCCTCTTGAGAGCTCCCTGGGAGATTTAGCACATCAAGGGCCCAGCTGGAGAACCCTCAGCAAACTCCTGTCGCCCATCTCTGCCTGGACCTTGTCTGGGAAATGACCAATGGTGGGAGCTCCAAGACCCCACAGTGGGCAGGAAACACGATGGGCAGCAGCCCTCCACTGATTTGATGAAGGCTGCCTCTGTGACAGAATTAGCCAGAGTATTTCTCCAACATGATTCACCTTATATAAACCCACAAGAAGGTGGATGCTTGAATCCTACCACTTCCTCTCCCCTGGAGAGGAGGAAGCTTCAGATGTAATATATATTAGAGATAATATGAGAAAATAGCAGAAAAGGACCAGAATAGAGAAATAAGGAGTGGGAAGTGAAGAGGAATTGACTTGGAAAGTGAAGAAAAATGATTCAAAAGTTGTTTGAAGTGTGCACGCTCAATTTTCAAAATAAGGCTTTCTACTTGCAAAGACTAGGGGAGAATGCACAGTCCCTTAACATATTGAGATTACAACTCTCATCCATCCAAAGGAATATTTACATGTCCAACATCTGTATATAGCTTACCTCATTTATTGCAAAATAAATGGATCCCTGGAAAGATGTCCACAAGTACATTTTTAAGTCTTATTTTAGAAGTGTCAGAAAATCCTCTTCATGATTCTGTCATAAACATTTTGGAATCCAGCTGATCAAATTTGGTTTATAGACCCATGTTTTATATGTTTTTAAATACCCTAAGTGAGGGGCGCCGGGGTGGCTCAGTTGGTTAAGCAACTGCCTTCGGCTCAGGTCATAATCCCGGAGACCCGGGATCGAGCCCCGCATCGGGCTCCCTGCTCGGCGGGAAGCCTGCTTCTCCCTCTCTCACTCCCCCTGCTTGTGTTCCCTCTCTGGCTGTGTTTCTCTCTGTCAAATAAATAAAATATTTAACAAATAAATAAATAAATAAATATCCTAAGTGATAGGTGGAAACGAGTAATAAAATGCTAGCCTTTAAATCGTGATCCAGATAAAGGATGAATATAGAAATTAAGCTTGAGATTCTCTACTCTTCCTTTGATGGACTTCTCAACTTAGGCGCATGCGATTTGGGAAAACACAGAACTTGGTACCATGTACTGAAATGATGTCATTACTGAGGTTGGAGCCAGGGGGTCCTAGAAGACCCCAAATAAACAGCTCATTCCTGGAATTAGCTAGATATGACAAATCCAGATTGAGTAGTATGCTTTCCTTGACATGATTTATTTTTGCTTTGACCCTGGCCACCCCAAGGTTATGCACTTTACACTATATATGTAATTTGAGATGGTACTACTGATTTAATATCTATTGAGCACCCACAAGGCATCAAACAGTACAAGCTTCAGCCTGAAGAGCTTCATACAGTGAGTCAGTCACACGTGTATCTTACACACATAGCAAAGACATCCACACATGGAGGGAAATCCATTCATCTACTTGGTAGAACAAAAGTGCTCCTAACCTCTCATCTGTTGGGGATAGACTCTGGGTTCACTCTCAGATCTAGCTATGCTCTTGCCCGGGTCCCCTTGAGGTCAGCTCCATGCCTTGTATTTGCAAGACTAGTAAATGTTGAGAAATGCAAGTTAGGGGGCAGAGATGGTTAACTGGCTTACCTGAGAAATTAAACCAGGAATTTAGCACTCCCAGTAGAAGAGCAGGCTGAAAATCTACAAGAACAAAAATTCAAGAAGGTTACATCAATTGGAATATTGTTACCTAAGCATCTCTCACAGTTGCTATTTCCAGGTAACTGTTGCCAACACATATTGAAACACTCCCCCAGCTGATTTATTGAGATAAATCTATTGATTGTCTGCCAAAAGTGAGACCCAGTGACAATGCTTGCAAAGAGGATTATAGAACCTCCCGTCAGCCTCGAAATGGGCTATTGCCAAGTATCCAGCTGGCGTGGCTCCAGCTTTATGGCCTTTATGACTTCTTGCAGAGGGAGGACTGGATGCGTGGTATTAACTAAAATAAGTTATACTAAATAAAATTTTCTCTTTTTTTTTTAAGACTTCATTTATTTATTTGACAGAGAGAGAGAGAGAGAGATCACAAATAGACAGAGCAGCAGGCAGAGAAAGAGGGGGAAGCATGCTCCCCGCTGAGCAGAGAGCCCCAAGTGGAACTCGAGCCTAGGACCCTGAGATCATGACCTGAGCCAAAGGCAGAAGCTTAACCCTCTGAGCCACCCAGGTGTCCCTAAATAAAATTTTCTACTTCAGTGCTATGTGGATTTCTATAGGACTCACTTCTGAGAGATTTCTTTTTAAATCAATTTGTTTTATAGTCAAACTAGTCCCAGATAGATTCCAGATAGGGTTAGAATTAATTAGTTGATGTTCAGGTGGCAATTTGGATCATTTGTGAAGATGTTTATAAATACAGCATAATTCTTCACCCTCTTTAGGCTCTCTATAAAGTCCATGTAAATGTTAAAATTTTTAACCTAAGTTGTGGGCATAGAAACATCTGGCAGCTTTTCTAGTAATTAATGAAGACACTTTCTTCTCACAGTTGATGTAGATTTAAATCAAGCTAATCAGAGAACACTTCAATTTTTTTTAACACCCTGGAAACCAGGATTTGGAATAATTCATGGTGTATAACTTTATAATGCAAATGAATCTCAAGCTGAAAAAAACTGATTGGACTCATGCACTGCCTTACACATAGGAGATTTGTAAAGGAAGTGTTGAATGAATACCTATATATTCTGATTATACAGATTTGCCTCTGTGTGATTGATGAATACTGTCAAAAGAGTATTATTCCCCAAGTGTAGCATGTAATGCCCTGTCAGAATTCAACTCCAGAATCATAATATCTTTGACAGGTATAATCAACGCTTCATTCAGATGTTGCTGAGATTCATTAGCGGACAATTCTTAAGGGGTTTAACCTTGGATGCATATTAAAGTCATCTGAAGTGCTTTGAAAAATGCTGAGACCTGGGTCCCATCTCAAACCAGTCGACTATCTGGGGATAGGACCTAGGCACTGATGTTTTTTTGAAAGCTCTCCAGTTGATTCTAGGAGCAGCCAGGGCTGAGAACCAGTAACTTAAATCTCCCAAAACAGAAACTACAATTAATCAGATCTCTCCCCCAACTAATCCCATCCTTTCCCTGATCCCCTCCATTGTCCTCACATTTCCATCAAAAGAATGCTCTGAGGAAACATGAAATGCCTGTCTGGCCTTGAGCGTCCCAAGTAATAGAGCTGCTAGAAGCACAGGACTCAGTCTCTGAGGTGCCTGGGGACTGAGTTCATTTAGAACCGGGCAGTGACATAATGCTATAGGTGGGCAACATCATTAGAGCACAGGCTTTGTTCTCCACATCCACAGATGAAGCTGAAAATTAGTGATTTGTGCCATTGCCAAAGGTAACTAGCATCTCTCAAGTTAACCTGCTTTTTCTTTTCTCCCAAGCCAGGCCTTTCCTGCCCTCCCCCATGCTGTGAACAGTCTAGCTATATAAATACTAAGGAAGCATATTGCTAACTAGCCCAACCACGAATGCTTGCTCTCCCATCATGGTTGCTGAGTAATAGGACTTAATCCTGTCATCCCCAAGTCTTTCCCCTCTTTGCCTTCCTTTCAGGG
The DNA here is from genome assembly GCA_004023965.1 of Spilogale gracilis. Classification (NCBI taxonomy): domain Eukaryota; kingdom Metazoa; phylum Chordata; class Mammalia; order Carnivora; family Mephitidae; genus Spilogale; species Spilogale gracilis. Next base: position 86,586 of record PITA01007459.1, on the reverse strand, counting down.
CACACTTTCATGAGTGAATGAGCTCATTTCAGAGCATAAGATAAAGAGAGAGGTTAATTCTACAGTATAGTGAGCTAGGGCGGTCCTCGAGTCTTACAGATGGTAAGAGAGTGCAATTGCTGCGCTAGCTCCAGTCCTATATGCCTCAGGGGCTGATCTGACAGGTGGATAATGTGTATCACTTCCCAAGACTCTCACCCTCACTGTCCACTCACTGCTCCCACATCAATGTGAAAACCCTTGTCCGAGGGCACTTGTCTTCATTGACAAAATTCTCAGGAGTGAAGGTGAGGATTACCAGCCTGGTATCATGGCCCAACGGTCTTCACCTGTCCCCTTAACCCTGGAAGGAATGAAGCGTTTGATGGCAGTCGGGTAGTAGTTTATTTTTCAGGTCTGGCCTTAAGTAAACTTCTCCCTTGCATTCTGGGTCGATTGTGTTCCAAGCGTGTCACCACTGAGCAGGTGTTGAGCAGTCGGATGACAGCTGTTGATATGTTGCAACTGAGCAATTAGAGAATGCAAGAGAATGCTTTGGAACATGGTTTACACTGAGTATTCAGAAAACCAAATATCTGTGTGCTTGCCTTATGGCAAACACTGGGTGTATACACAAACATACACATAGATAGATGTCTGTCCCACACACAGTTACATGCCCCCTTGAGTGACTTGGATCTTTCTCCTTTGTCCTTATTTAGCTACCCCTTCACTGACTGATTCATCTTGTCATTTTCAAATAGAAGTTAGGGGAGAAGGAAGAAAATAATAGCAAGACCTTTTGAAAGGTGGTGCCTGAGTGTTTTTGTGCCATAAATTCAAGTGAACCTATTAGTAAAACACTTTTGGTATGGAAAGGTCTTATTCGGGAAATCCCAGATATAGATTTGTAATACATATTTTCCTAGAACCCTAAGAATTAATGGATTCAGACTGACTTATCAATATCAGGTATGATAGCTCACTTGAGTCCTTTCTAAAAGGCAACCTGAAAAACTTCACCACCTCCAACACAGTCATTTTAAATCCCATCCTTCATTTTGCCATTGAGCCAGCAAAAGGGAAAGCAAAGAAGACAGCCAAGGTTCTGAATTACTGTGGTGAACCAAGAGAAACAGTTTTGTTTGGCATACCAGGGCATAAAGAGGAAATAATAAATCCTCTCCCCTCTCTTTGGCCTCTTCCAAGCAAAGCACAAGACTCCCACCAAAGCCCACTTCACATTTTACATAGACACAAGGACAAGGCAAGACAGCTGGACAAGAGGGCTAAGCTGAAGTTTTGCCAAGTATTGGATTAGCCCTGGTGTTGGGAATAAGCGCTCCAGTCCGGCCTCAGGTGGGCACCCTCGGAGATGAGTGGATGTGGAGCCAAGCCCTGGCGCGGTGGCATCAGATGACCACGCTGACGGTCATGGTCTGGCCGTGCGGTGCAATCTTGCGGGGCCAGGTAAGCAAGAGCTTGCGCAGCTCCTCACGGAAGTTGTCGTGCAGCCAGGCGTAAATAAAGGGGTTATAGCACACCGAGCTCATGGCAAGCCAGTGGCAGAGCAGCTGCACTAACCCGAAGGCGTAAGGGTCTATGGCGTGCGGGTCGAGGTCCCGCAGCAGGTTGAAGACGTGCAGCGGCAGCCAGCAGACGGCGAACACCACCACGACCACCACCAGCAGACAGAAGGTGCGACGGCGCCGCGCACGGTCCCAGTCGGCCTGGCTCTGGGTCACGCATCCCGGCACCACGCGGTTCCGGAGCTTCACCGACACCCGGACGTAAGACAGGAGGATGACCAGCAGGGGGAGCAGGTAGGTGACGAGCAGCAGCCCCCAAGCATAGAGCTGGCGCTGGCGCTCCTGGGACCCCCAGAATTCCTCGCAGAGGCGCACATCGTGCGGCTTGAGCTCGACGTGGTACGTGTGCACGGCAGCGGGCAGCGCCAGCACCGCGGACAGCGCCCAGATGGCCAGCACTGCGTAGGCGCTGAGGCGCAGGGAGATGCGCCGGCGCAGGGGGTGCACCAGCACGACGTAGCGGTCCACCGCGATGGTGGTGAGAGTGAACACCGACACGTAGACGGTGACAGGCTGCAGGAAGAAGACCAGGTGGCACAGGCCGCCGCCGAACACCCAGCCGCGTGGCTCGAAAGCGTACGCCAGCGTGAGCGGCACGCAGGCGGTGCACATGAGCACGTCGGACAAGGCCAGGTTGCCGATGAGGAAGTTGGTCACGTTGTGCAGCCGACGCACCCGCGCAATCACCAGCACCAGCAGGCAGTTGCCCACCAGCCCCACAATTACCACGATGCTGTAGAGCAGCACGATCAGCCCCTTCAGCTGATGCACCAGCTGCAGGCTTTGGAAGGGCGTGACTGCCTGAGCACCTGGGTCAGCCGCCGACCCATTGACCGCAGAAGCCTCCGTGCTCTGGTTGGCAGGAGTTGAGGCCGCCGGTGGCAACCCAGAAAATAAGTCAGGGACCAGGGGGCCCTGAGTCGGCAGTGAGGCCATGGCCACCTGTCCAAAGAGAATCAAAGCCTGTCACTTCCCATTGTCCATCCATCCCCTCCTACACCAATCGTGCCTCCCTCCCCCACCTCAAGTACCCAAATATTCCCTTTAGAATGGCTGGCCAAAATAAATAACAACAATCAGAAGGACTGTCATCCGCACTATGTAAAAATAAATCTATGCGACACAGTACGTGTGCACAGGTTATCTAAACGCCTCCTATTCAATGTAGAGCCTTCTCAGTCCCCGCAGGTCAGACCCAGGAGCATGGTCCTACCTGGTGAGGGGGCCTTGGCTTGCGGGAAAACGCTCCGGGGAAGGAAGGGTCAAATCCCGGCTGTCCCCTAGCGGTCCTCAGCCCACGACGGCGGTGCAGGCTTCTCGCTTCTCCGCGGGAGCTCACCAGATTCTGGAGTTCCCAGTGGGCTCGCAGTTTTTGAGAGGGATTGGGAACGCCTCCCCTCCGCCCCGCCCCCCACTCCGGCGCTCCCTTGTAAGGAAAATGGGGGCGGAGCGCGCACCACCCGACTGGTGCTTAGACAACTAGGTAGAAGGACAGAGTGAAGACGACGAAAACAGAAAAGGGAGGAGGGGCAGACAAACCTGGGTCGGAGGGACGAGGGAGAATCTCGATGCGGGAGCTTGCTGCGCCTTGGGAGAGCCCTGCTCCCGAGGAGGGAGCGGTGGATGGGGAGGGAGGAGTGGCGCCAAGCACTAGGCTCTCAGGATGACCTGGAGCAGGGTAAGAAGTGGAGTGAGGGACTGGGCTACACCACGGGGTGTGAGGAAGAGATGAGGGACCCGTCCCTAACAGCTGGACCCTGCTTAGAGTCTGGGCTGGAGTGGATACGAGGTTCTGGCAGGGGTTTAAAATTTAGAGTCTGGAGCTCGCCGCAGATCTTCAGGCCCTCGCCCTTCCCGGGACCCCCTGAGCCCTTCTCCCAGGCTACGGAGTGCCTGGAGAGCCGCGAATCCAGCCAAGTAACGGGGTTCAGAACAGCAGACAGCTCCCGCGGCGCCCTGCTGTGCGGCGCGGGGTCCCGAGAGGAGGACCGCTAAGGAGTTCCCGCCCCTCTCCCGGTCCGACGCTTTCAGGGAACCGACCTGGCCGGGTTCAAACAGCTGCCTCACCACCAGTCGTCTGGGCTGCGGCTGCCGACCAGCAGGAGCCCTAGGGTGGAGTGGAGGAAAATAAACAGAGGTCTCGGGATCGGAGAGTGGTGACGTGCTCCTGCTGTGGGTCCTCGCACTTAGTGCCAATGACGACGTGGTCTCACCATCCTACGTCAGAAAATGCTGCCCTCACGCCAGTTACCCTACATAGGCACGCTTCAATACCTGGCCCCCAGTACTCCCCTACACCCTGCCGCTCTTTTTAAAAAGATTTTACGTATTGGAGTGAGAGAGAGACAGACAGACAGAGAGAGAGAGAGACAGAGAGAGAGAGAGAGAGAGAGAGAGAGAGAGAGAGAGAGAGCGCTCCCCGTGGGAGGAAGGGACATAGAGAGAAGCAGACTCCCCGCTGAGCGGGGACCCTAAGATTCATGGCCTAAGCTGAAGGCAGACGCTTAACTGACTGAGCCACCCAGGCACCTCTGATCTTTCTTTCTCAGCCACCATAAACTATCCCTCATCTGCCTGACTCTTCCAGGACAGAAGGCAAGTTCCAGAACTGGGACCCTACTGCCTTCTTCCTTACATAAACACACCCAGGCCTCCCTACCTCATTTTAGGATTAAAATAATACTAATGACTGCAGGATTTCCACAAGAGTAACAAAAGTAACCAACATTTGAGAAGCTTAAAAGTTACCTAAAAATCTCCAGTAATATTAAGTTGTCATTGAAATGCAAATTAACCTGGGCCACAGGGAGGAGGGGATCAAAGAAAGAGGCTTTGTAAACTCCCTCCTTTGAAACTATCTCATCCTCTCATTGTCCTCTCTCCTGTAAGCTCTTGTCCTTTGTCCACTACTGCAGATACCTCCATTAGGATGGAAAGAAGCAAAATTAGTCTATCCTGCAAATTCAAGTGATTCGCTTATACAGGAGGAAAACTCAACATTAGAAAAAAAGCAATCAATGTGATGCAACTGTATCTATTCTAAACCCACACACTCCCTGAATTATAATCAATATAGCTGAAGCCAATATGATATGGAGAAAAAAAACATCAGAATGAAATGCAGTCTGGGCCTGTCTAATCCTTTACCTCGTAACGTTTCCCATCATGTTCACCAACAGGGTTATATGTATCCAAAAGCAGAGGTGCTTTTTTGCTTCAAAATATCTTAAGCAGAGGAAATTGTGGTGAAAAAGGATTGGAAGTGTAATTAGGCTCCATAACTAGAGCCATCATTCTGGTCGATATCACTGATACATAATACTAAAAATAATAAAAAGACAACCTTCTCAATATTTGCACGCAAATGTCAGTAACTGGAAGTTCACCATTGAGACACCTTCTAGACAAGAAAGTTGGTCATCTGCCAAGTTCGAGATCAAATCTGGTAAGAGTTTTAGTGTTGCCAGCATTTGCAAGGTAAAAAGGAAGTAAACATCTAAGACTAGACTAGCCCACTCTAAATCTTTATTCTCTCTGGTCTTCACTGGAGTGAAGGCTGGTGTCTCTCACTTGGCCAGGACATCATGATTAAACCATATCAAGGTTCAGACTTTCCTATCTGAACTAATAGTGCTCTAGAAATCTGAGAGATCATAAATAAACAATTTTCTAGGACAAGTGGAAGAAAAATAGTACTCCTTATAGTAGATAGCAAATCACAGGATTTTATTACCTCCTCTTCCTCAAGAGTTCAACGGCCCATCAAAGGAAGGCCAGGCCCTTCAGCATGGCATTTCTAATTAACATGGACCCCTATTCTATCTGATCTTCTCTCATTTTTTATTTTTGGGCTGGCCTTCCACCTATATCCACCTCTCTCTCTCTCTCTCTCTCTCTCTCTCTCTCTCTCTCTCCCATATATATGTGTGCGTGTGCATGTGTGCGTCTATTTAAGCCAAACTGGATGCTAACACATTCTTATCATTCTTGTCTGATAACACACAGGGATTTTTCCCTTTCTCCAGAATGCTGGTTTCTTGGTCCCCGCTCAGCTCCACATTTGTCACATCCCACAAGACCCAACTCAAAGATTATCCTGTCCTCAATTATTTTCTCTTTCATAATCTTTCTACCCTTTATTATTTTCTGCTTTTGAAAGTGTTTTAACCCCCTGCCTCCACCAACCATGACTGCAAATTCTTTCTGGAGACCTACAACATGCCTGAACCCAGCAGATACCCAGTACATGTTTCTTTTGGTTGAATGGATAAAAATAACCACTTGTTGGGGGCTTTTTACAGACCAGGCACTAGGCTAAGTACATCATATATTTATCTCACTTGATCACCTCAAAACTCTTATTATACCCATTTTAGAGATGAAAAAACTAGCTCTTCAAGGCTAATTAAATAATGGCACAACTAATACACAGTGAGGCTGGAACTTCCACTCAGATTCACCTGATTCTGGAGCCAAAGTACTTCACAACTTTACCGCCTCTGAATGAATGAGAGATACACCTGCACACACTGAAAATACAAGTAGATTCAAATGGGATTAAATAAATATGGGAATCCCTCCACAGTCATGGCTTATCAAAGGAAGCGCTAACAAATCTGACTGCAACCCTAGCATTATTTTTTTTTTAAGATTTTATTTATTTGACAGCGAGAAACCCAGCTAGAGAGGGAATACAGCAGGGGGAGTGAGAAAGGGAGAAGCAGGCTTCCCGCCGAGCAGGGAGCCCGATGTGGGGCTCGATCCTGGGTCTCCGGGATCATGACCCGAGCCGAAAGCAGTCGCCTAACCAACTGAGCCACCCAGGCGCCCCCGCAACCCTAGCATTGTTATGTTTAAGTTAAACAGATCTCTTTTTTTTAAAGATTTTATTTATTTATTTGAGAGAGAGACAGAGAGAGCACAAGCAGGGGGAATAACAGAGAGAGGGAAGCAAGCTCCCCACTGAGCAGGGAGCCCCATGCAGGGCTCAATCCAGGACCCCAGGATCATGACGTGAGCCAAAGGCAGATACTTAAACGATGGAGCCACCCAGGTGCCCTGAAGCTAAACAGATCTTTATGGCTCACCCCAAATGTCCCTTGCTTAGATCCCATGTAGGAGATAAAACCATGGGCTGTATGAACTTCAGAGGATGGTATTATGCTTTATGGTGGCAGGAGGCAACGAGGTATAGAGAACAGAAGACAGAGACAACAGACATAAGGACTACAGTTAGAATTCTGGGCAACTGGAGTAAGGGATCTGAAAATTTTCTGCCAGCTAAGTTCATGCTGATATACTGCAGTTAGCCCAATCCTATGAGAAACTACTAGGGATCTTTTCTTTTTTTTTTAATTACTAGTTGGGAGACAGCAATTTTTTAAGACTTGTCTAGGTCCAGGCAATAAAAAAATAGGTGTTCCCCAGAAGAGAGTTTTCTCTTTTAAGCCTGTCCTATGTGTATTCCAAGAGCCAGGCTCCCCTCCCCTACCCAGGCTCCTCGGGCTGAACCGTGCAAAAGATCTAGAGGGCAACTCAGCATGGCAGAGCTAGCTGCCTGCGGAAGATGACAACCTGAGCCCAGCAGGTGAAGTGGCATGAAGTCACGTACTGAAGTGAAAAAAAAAAAAAATGTTTCCCTTAGATCACTTTGAGAAATTGCTTTAACTCACAGACTCCAGACATATCAATTATCACTTCAGCTTTGTCGTGCACACCCCAGTCACTTTTAAATTCTCCAACACAGCTTTGCCCAAACATAGTAGAGGCTTAAAATCTATTTTGCTGCCCAGAAACAGTCCTTGGCTGGGCTTTTCTTCTCACCTGTTCAAAATCAAAAGTGAGCCCCAAATAGCCTTATGTCCTCTGCAGTGGCCTGTGGGGCACACATCTTCCTTCTGCCTTATTTGAATTTGGGCTCCCCAGGAAAGGAGTGGATGAGCCCCCAGAGTATTCTACAAAGTTGGGGTGGAGTAGGACACTCTTCCCTGCCACAAGAGAAAAGGGAACGATGAAACCGGCTAATTCAACAAGTATTTGTGACACATCTACTATGTGAGAAGGAGTAGACAAGGTGCCCAGAGTAAGCGAAAGATGAGTAAGACATATTCCTTTCCTCAAAGAACTCGCAGTCTAGGGCAGGACTGGCTAGGCACAGTTAGTTAACTGAGGAAAAACTGTGAAAACAATCCCACGTGCTACTCTAGGAAACTTGGTCTTAAAACTGAAAAACCCTGTGGCTTTAGTAAATTAGCTATCCCTGAGACCTGATTTCCCAGTTCTTTCCAGACTTATATATCTCATTATATGGGTGTTTCTTTATATGTTTTTTAAATAATGGTTTGTGCATGAATTAGGCACTCAACTAAGAGTAAGACCTTGAAGGGTGCCTGGGGGGCTCAGGCAGTTAAGCGGTTCCTTCAGCTCTGGTCACAATGCCAGGACAGAGCCTCTCCTGTGCTCCCCGCTTAGCAGGGGGTCTGCTAATCCGTCTCCCTCTGCCCCCTTACCCCTGCTTATGCGCTCTCTCTCGCTCTCTCTCAATCTCTCTCTAGCACTCTTTCTTTCTCAAATAAATAAATAAAATCTTAAAAAAATATAAAAAATGAATAAAGTAAAAATAAGACCTTGAGTTAGCAGTCAAGGAATTAAGAATAGAGAGAAGCGCTCCACATTGAGGGGCACCCATGCCTCTGTCCCTGCACCCACCTCCAGACAAGTGTCTTTATTATCCAAACACTTAAAGAAATAAATGCAAAGGACCTGTTCACACAAACATAAAAGTTTCCCCACAACATGCACTGAAAAGGCGATCAGCATATAAAATTGAAATCTAATATAAAAGACTTCTTTTGTGCCATAGCAAATAAAGAGCTCCCCCCTTGGCTGGAGGAGGAGATGATGATGTCTCAATCCCCCCAGTTTTCTTTCACCTCCTCTAGGCCTGGAGGGTGACGCTGTCCAGTTCCCCAAGCAGGGTTCCCGCAGGAAAGAGCAGCCTGCGTCTCCAGCGGCCACCTCCTCTGCCTGCGACCAAAGTCCTACAGACCCACATCTGGAGGCTATCAAGATGGGAGAACCTTGTACCCTTTGTTTTAAACTGAAAACTCACAAGGACTCTAGGTTTCAAATAACAATGCTGCTGATAAATTTGGTGCATCAGCCTGAGTTCCTCCTTGCACATACTAGAACCCAGTCTAGATGTTGTAAGTAGAAAAAGAATGGCATCTAGCCCACATAATTATTGGAAAAACTGGGCAACCAGCCTTCAGGCTAAGCTTCCAAAACCATCTCTGCTGAAGAAACCTCCACCTACGGTTTCGCTGCCACTGTTTCTGTCACCTCCACCAAAGCCACTTCCGTGTTAGGGATACAATCTTTTTTTTTTTTTTTTTTTTAAAGATTTTATTTATTTGACAGAGAGAAACACAGCCAGAGAGGGAACACAAGCAGGCGGGGAGAGAGAGGGAGAAGCAGACTTCCCGCTGAGCAGAGAGCCCGATGTGGGACTCGATCCTGGGTCTCCGGGATCCTGACCTGAGCCGAAGGCAGTTGCTTAACCAACTGAGCCACCCAGGCGTCCCTAGGGATACAATCTTGCAGCCATCACGGTTCCTAAAATCCAGGCAACTCTGCTGCACCCTGTCCCACAAAATGAGCCCCCCTTCCTTTGGGTCATTCATTTCTGAATGCAAGTCTCATTTGGGTGCATCAAAGAAGCAGAACCAGGATGCCAAACCTGAGTTTTAATTGCAAAGTATTCCAGGAATTTGGAGTCTGACCTCACTTGGGGAATATAATGAGGAATTTCTCCAAATACAGGCACACGATGAACAGTCACGAGTTGTGACAAATGTTCACTATCCCCTGTTATCAGTGTTTTAGCAGTGACACTGTAAAGACCAAAAGCTAGGAGGAGACCCCTAGGCTCTCTTAATTCCCCACCCTGCTTCTCCATCATCTTGAATGAAAATGTCAAGAGAAACATGAGAGAATTAAGGCTGTCTTTTTTTTTTTTAAGAAGGTAGACACACATACCCAATTATGATAACCAAAAATGTCTCTAGTCATTGTCAGTATCCACTGGGGGTAGGGACAAGATCATCCTCAGTGAGAACCAGTGCCTTACACCAATACAGCATGTGTGAAGCACACAAAGTACTCTCCTCAGAAATGTCAGCAGCCTTCATGGCGAACTCTCTTCAGACATCTTGACCCCAGCATTGCATTTGGAAAACATTTCATTTCTCATTTCTCACCACTTCCTGAAAGAGCAACAGAGCAAACAAAGATGATATTTAAGAGAAAAAAAAAATCCCTAAGGTAAGGTAAGCCCAAATTTGCCAAATGGAGGAGAGAGCTGTTCCCAACGCCCAAAGACGGAACAGCACAGGGCTCTTGGGTATTTGTAACAGCTGTGCCTCTACTAACTGTGAGTTGCTGGGCAAATTCTTTATCCTGGAAGAACCCCAACTCTGAAAAATATAAGAAATCCATAACGATGCCCACCTCTGGAGCATGTGGAGAAGATCCAACAGGAGTGAAAGAACTGGTACATAGCTAGCACAGTATAATGGTGGCTACTCTCAGATAATTCTTTGTCCTGCCTTATGTCACGTCCTCTTGTCAAGAGGGGGTCACTCTAGAGGACATTCCCAAACTCTTCCACTTGAACCTTACTCCAGGAGACAGTCTTTTTGAGAAGAGTTTTTCCTTCCTCAGTCAAAATGCTTTTCCTCATCTCATCACTGTTTACCAGCCAGGCAAAATCCAGGGCAAGATATTATAAGAAGAATCAAAGCAAGACGGAGGGGCGGAGGGGGAGGAGAAGAACATTACTGTCTCACAGTCTGCAGTGTAGCAAGAGAGACATCTACAAAAATCCCTGACCATGTATGGCCATGGTCATTGCTGTTCCTGCTACTTACTATGAAAGAAAGACATTAATGATCCCTGGGAAATTTGTTAATTACTTTTGAAAATTTGAATTGTGTTTACCCTTATAGATCATATTTATTTTCAAGCACAAGAGTCTTTATAGTGCTCATAGCATTTTTAACTCCGTCATATCAACACTGCCCATGTTACTTACATGTTTCCCCCCCCCATGTTTATGTGAGCCGTGCACGACTTCAGCCCCTCATGAGTGTGCGTGAGTTAACCGCTCAGGTGGCAGGAAATGAACGAGAAGTGAGTGCTCATTATGTCTTTCTAATCTTGACAATGTTTTGCAGGCTGAAGCTTTGTGCCAGGAATCCATCCCCTCTTTCCCTAGCCACTGCTTAGAGGCACCTCTTCCCAGAGGAGGACTGCCAACAATCCCTGCTCCCTTGTCAGGGCCTGGGGTGGAATGACTGAGTGAAATCACTTCCTTCTTCCTCTTTGCTTATTGCTTCATTTCAAAATGTAGTCTTTAACAATATCCCAAGTGGTCCATGAAGGATGCTGACAGCACAGCCTATATCTAGTGCGATCATGCAGGGCTGAGTTCGGCTGAGTTGCTGGGGCCCACGCAACGTTCTAGAGCAGCTCTAGCCCCTCTTGCCATGGCGTAGCTGGGATTTCTCATCACAGATGGCCTCACTGCAACCATCCCTGGACTTCATTGCATTCCCGAAGATGCGCAGCCCAGCCAGGTGACCTCCTCTGGTGACACTCTGTACAAAGAAGCTCCAAGAGACACCAGGCTTGACCAATTCATCACATTCAAGATCTCAGCACATTTTATTTTTTCACTTTTGATTAGACTCTTATCAATACTTTAGGTATTAGCAGCATGGATGGTGTATCTCAGTTTCATCTATTAGGAGTAGAAAATATATACAAATCCAAAAACAGATAAATAAACACAAAGACAAAGACAAACACTTGAAAACCATTTTTATTACATTCTTTTTGAAAGGCAGAGACAAGGCAATTTGCTTTCCCATTTTGATTCCAACCCTGCTTCATTATCAGCTAAAAATGGCTTTTATGGATGGCAAAAAAATCATCTTACATCTGCATTGTGCCATTTAGTAGTGAAGGGCTCTTTGCTGTCACATTTAGATGGGAACTTTGGCCTTGAGAAGCCCCTCATTTGGGTTTCCATTAATATATGTCTCCTGACAAAACTCAGTGATGAACCCAAACCACATCTCATTATGTCCATCTCTGAATTATTATGTAGACACATCTAAACTCATTCTAGTGTCACTCTCTAGGGTGAGGGGCCCTTTCCAACATTCTTTTTTAGACAAAATGCAGAACTGGAATGGTTCTGTTCAAGTGCTATTGTTCATGGTGTTGTTCAAGTGCATTATACATATGTGTGCACACGTACATGACATTCAGAGCTGGTAGTTTGACAGTCAGAATGTCTGGGATGGTATGTCTTCCCTGTGTCTTATCCTTGTCACCAGGGAGACAGCCCTGGATTTCACGTGAGGAGATCGTGAGCAGTGATCTGCAAAAAGTGAAGAGCAGGGAAGGCATCATTCTTCTCCCAGTGTGGCCCAAAGACCACCTTCATCAGAATCAGCACTGGTCCTTACTGAAAATGCAGATCACTAGATCAGAAGATAGACCCAATAGGTCAGAATTACCGATGGTGACACCTGGGAAAATGAATTTTTCACAAGCACTGCCGATTACCTGATGTTCACCCAAGTGTGAGTCCTACAGTCCGCCATTATGTGCCAAATCTATATAATCCTCGCTCCCTACTTCCCCAACGTGATTGGGATTCCAGCCAAGAGAGCACAAAGCAGCTGCCAGGGAGCAGCAGCGGATTTCAGCCCTCCCTCTCTCCTCACAAGATAGCTCTTGGAAGACAAGTGTATTATGCCAGTTTGGTGCTTTCTCCATAGTTTACCTTTTTCAAGTTATTTGTAATGACATAAGTAGCACATGAACACATTCTTCTGTTTAATAAAAATGAAACAGATAAGCCTAAAGTCCCCTAGACCTCAATCCCAGTCCCGCCTTCAGAAGTGACACAGGCCCCTCCCCTGAGCATTTACGTACATATATCTGAACCAATAGAAAAGAAGTACCGGTGGACATTTAGGTTGTTCGCAACTTTTTGTTTTCTGCAAACCTTACTGTGATAAAGAGATTCCAGATGTCAGTCAAAGAGTACAAACTTCGAGTTATAAGACAAACAAATTCTGGGGAGCTGATGTACAGCACGGTGATCATCGTTAATAAGACTAATGTAACGTTAAAGTATATAATATTATAGTAGAATATATATTAAAGTTGGCAAGAGGGTAGGTCTAAAATGTTCATCCTAAAAATGGAATAATAATTATGTGACATGTGGAAGGGGTTAGCTAATGCTACAGTGGTAATTATTTTCAATATGCAAGGGTATTGACTCAATTCATGGTACGCCTTAAATTTACACAATGTTATATGTCAATGATATCTCCATAAAGCTGGGAAATAATATTCTATATATTAATATTTGAATTGAAAGTAAACCATATGATCAGTGATGATGTTTTCTAGCTGTCCAAAATATTCTTCTACAGCTCTGTGTTCATTATTTATTTTGCAAAAGCTCAAGATTTGATCTCATAGAAATAAAATCAAAGCAAATCAAAGAAACATGTTCTCATATTTCTCTTTGGGGAGAATTCTCCTGGGAACATTCAGCAAAGGAAATTTGTAAGTCACAAGATATGACCCAATTCACATTGACCACCAGCACTGCAGGGAACTCTCTTGCCTAATGAATTTTAAGAGTTCGTTATATATGACATGAGTTCTCATAATAGTCAGGTAAGTATAGGAAAGAAATACAACCTTTGGGTGCCTGGGTGGCTCAGTGGGTTAAGCTACTGCCTTCGGCTCAAGTCATGATCCCGGAGACCGGGAATCTAGTCCCACATCGGGCTCCCTGCTCGGAGGGAAGCCTGCTTCTCCCTCTCTCATTCCCCCTGCTTGTGTTCCCTCTCTGGCTGTGTTTCTCTCTGTCAAATAAATAAAATCTTAAAAAAAAAAAAAAAGAAATGCAACATTCTTCATGGATGTTGGAACAACCTCACATCCTCCCAACTAATAGCTAATGAAATGTCTAAGGCAAAATCTAAACTACTGGAGTCTGGATCAGGTGGAGTCCATAGGACAGGCCAGGACCATCACCATCCAGGCTCTTGTAGAAGTGAGCTGGAACAAGGAGCGAACTGTTTGAAGAGATGTGAGGGGCACACTCATGTTTCCAGCCTATGAATCAGGACACCTGGGTGCAAATTCCCACACTTAAGATAGCTGTCTGAGTCACTCAGGGAAAATCCTATCCAACTCAGGATCTCCATGCCCTATTTTGTAAAGCGAACCAGGAGGAGACCTAGAAAATCCTAATGGTCTCCATAAGCTCTCATCATCCAGGAGTCCAACATTGTAGCCCAGAGCTAGTCAACTATCTACACACCGGGATGACATCATCTGTCCATACACCTGCATGGCATTTGTCTCCACTTCTACCTTCATAAAAGGTAGCCCACCTTCTGTCCAATGTACTTGGACATCCTTCACAGCCTCACTATGGCTTTGCTCACCACAAGTCTGGCCTTCCTACATATCCAGGGAATAACCTTGGGCCCTTGGATTCATACTTCACTGAGGAAGAATCCCTATGGGAAATAGTTTAGTCTATGCATACACTTCTCGACATTTTAGCTCTTGAGCTCCAAGCGTCGTGAGGAAAATCAGCCTGTGTCACTGTTGGCAGGCTTCAGAGTTTAGTAAGTTGCACTTTTTTTGATGCCTATGATTCACCAGATCCAACCAACTCAGTTCCTCATCCTCACCCTGCAGGCATTTTCTGGACAGGTGGAGGCTCCACTCTTTACCAATCATGCGTGTGCGTGCAAGATTTAAAAAGTTGTAATAATCTGTCTACTGTTCCCCAGCTACTTTCTTTTCATATCACAAATTCCAAAAATGTAATTAAAGGAGGATATATATATATATGAATATATATATTCTTGAATACACATGCAAATTCTTGAAATAAGTGTAGTGTTATGGGCTTGAAGGGAGGCTTAATTTACATAAATGTTATTGTGCCATAAATCTTGTTCTAGAAGCTCATTTTTTTTCATTCAGTACGAGCTGTTAAGGTCTGTCCCTTTCGCAGCGTGTTTTCCATTTCACTGCCTGCAGCTGCAGCCTTGCCCTCCTGAGGACACGGGGTAGCCTACGTGTCTAAGGGGGCGCTTCGAATCGGTGTGGAAGAGACAATCTCCCTGCCTCGGGACAGGAGTCGCTGCCCCATCAGAATGCAGGCTGCGCTCATTTTCTAAGAGGCCTCGACTACACAGAAACTTCAACAACAGAAGCTTTTTTCCCTTCCAGAGGTTCTGCCATCCAACATGCAGTCTCCATCTCTGGGCCCGGTTTTCCTGTCTCCCGGGCCAGAAGGAAAGAGTCAGAAATCCCGGGAAACACACTCTGAGCCCTTTCCCCGGGAAAACTCTTCTGCCCAGGCCCACAGGCCTCTCCTTGCTGCAAGGGCAGTTGGGATGTCGCACATATCTAGCTGAAGTTCTGTTCCTTATCAAAGGAGCGGTTCCTGGGACAGCTAACCGTCTGTCTTAAGCTGGTGGGCAGGCTGTGCTTCCTGGCCCCTGGCCCTGATCATACTTCCCTGTCCTGAGATGCCCAGGGTCCTCCCTCTAGGGCTGTCTCATGTGAATGCACAGGGCTGCGAGTCCCATGTTTCCGCGCAAGAGGCACTCTTGGCCTTTGTTGTTTCTCTCCTCTGGCTCTACCTTCTCTCTGATTTCCTCACTTCCCTAATTTCAGCATGATGGGGAAAGGATTTGTTATTTATAATCCATCACTTTCTAAGGAGAGGGGCTCCCACAAAGAATCCTTTGTTTGCTAAGCAGGGGAAGAAAGAGATTGAAATTGCCCTCCCTAGGGCATAGGATGGAGGTGTGGGAGATGGGCGACAAAGTCACGGGGGAAAAAACCCACAAGTATCTTGAGGGAAGTTGGTCGCAGCTTTACTGCTGTAAGTAACGTCTCAGAAACCTTGGGAGACCCTAAACCTTTTACCAGCGCATTTGGCATTTGACAGCGGGGGAAGCAAGGACTGGATCCAAAAAGTGCTGAGTGTGGCGCACAGCGGGGCGCGAGGTGAGGGCAGAGGCTGTCCCCGGGGTCCTGGTCATTTCAGGTTGAAATTCCATGCGTCCGAAACAGCCTCGATCCTGATCCTTCTGTTTGGGGGAGGAGGGTGTCTCAACTGCTGGGTCACCTGCTCGACCTAACAGTGCTGGTCCATCCCAAAGGAGCCCAGGGAGAGACAGTTCAAGGGCAAAAGGAGGTTCTTCCAGGTGAGGAGACTGAGGCCGGGGTGAATGGCAAGTCAGGGTTACCCAGCTCTGCACTGATGCGGCCCAGTCCTGCCTCCAGGCCTCGGGGAGTCCCACCCTGTGCTTTCTCCTCGGGGTGCAGGGTGGTCACCAGAAGAGTCACGGCTTGGTTCCTTCTCAGCTGCCCCCCCCCCCCCGTGGGTAAGAACGTCCTCAATCATGTTTATCTTGGAAAATCCGGCTTATTTGATAAAACCAAGAGAAAATTGGACCGTTTTTCTCCATTTGGAGTCCACACTGACCTCTGTCCCACTTGCCAGCCCCTCCAAGGCCTGCTGCCCCCCACCCCGTGCCCCACGTCCCAGGCCCCGGGCCCCAGCTCTCTCTGCCTGTACGGCTTCCCCCTCCTCACGGTTTGGTTTGTTTGGCTGATGGTCCCCATGAGACCAGCCAGGGACAGTGATTTATCCTTTTCCGGTTCCCCACAGTATTCTGTAAGTTCTGGTTAAATTAAACCCAGATAAAGCAGACTTGACAACTTCCAGATTTAGCTGTAGTGGCCGTGAGCATCAGCACGCCTTGGGACACGCGTTGGTTCCTGCCTGTTGGGACTCGTCAAGGCGGAAAGCTTTCCCTGGAGAAAGAGGGAGACGGTGCTGTGACTGCAGATGCGCCCTCTGCCTTTTTCCTTCCGTTCCTAGGAGGCAAAGCACTGATTTTACAAGAGAAAGGACTGATTTGTACAAGGTCCTTCACCTTCCTTCTTTTCACCCAAACAGACCTTGGAGCCAAGCACACACCCCGAGGGAAGATACCAAGTTGGAGCAGAGGGGAGGTGGGCTTTGATTTCTCTAAGAGATGAGGCCTGTGGGACAATCCCTGTGCTGAGCAGTGAGAGGACCTACACTGACAGGTGTCTCCCCCTCCCCAGCCCTGCTCCCTCCCCACCCTCCTAGGAGCCCAGAGACCAACACCGTTCCAGCAGCACTGCCTGATTTAATTCCAAGAGTGTAACTCTATCTGCTGAGGCATTAGCCCTTGCCCCTACTGCTTCATTATTCCAGCGAGGTCGGTGTCGAGAGTGGTCATCCCTAAGCTCAGTGGTTCAAGGTTAGAAACTCCAAATATCCCAGTCTGAGCAGAGTTCTGGGCCAGAACCCAGAGACAGGAAGAGGTGAAATGGGAAAACACTCTTACTGCACACCAGGCCCCCTCCAAAAAAAAAAAAAAAAAAAAAAAAACTGTTCTGAAGGTTAGAGCCTCATGGAAGACGCGAAGCAGGCCTGGGAGAAGGATTGCTAAAGAGACATGTTATGTTGGGGAATAAGCTTGTCGTGATTGGAACACACACATGAGGGAGGAGGCATCTGGGTAAGTGAGTGGGTGCCCAGAGGTGGTCATTCGGAAGGCTCCATGGAGGAAAGAGTAGAGAGCTTTCCTAACCACGTGCTGTGAGGGGCTGTGGTGAGAGCATGTGATGAGGACATGGGCCCAAATGTTCTAACCATTTCTGGCTATAATGCTGGGTGAGTCACCGTAGCTCTCTGAGCCTGTTTCCTCTTCTGTAAAATCAATTTCGTAACAACTCTCACGTCCTAGTGTTCCTGTGAGCCTAGAGGAGAGCCGGCGTGATGGGCTCCGGGCAGGCCCTTGCGCAGGGTTGGCCCTCGGTGAGCCTCAGTGTCCCATCAGCCCTTTACGGTCGCTCTGGGGGGCTCCCAACATTCGTTGTTTTCTGTCCCTCAGAAGCCTTGAGGAGTAGGTAAGATTGTTGGGCTCATTTTAAAGACTTGGAAGATGAGGCTCAGAGAGATTGAATGATTTCCTGAAGACCCTGGACCCTGGGCCCACCAGCCTCCTCACCCCACTGCTCCCTGGGAGGGCAGAGTGGTGGGCGCTGCTAAGAATACCAAGGAGCTTCTGATCTTGCAAAGCAACTCATGCAGCACACCCCAAGTCATCCCCATAATTCCTTCATAAAATAGAAAGGGCAACCTCTCTCATGCTCTACAGCTAGGGGCTAAGAGTGGGGATTATGAGCCAGATCACTGGGTTCATCTCCAGGCACATCAGGTATATGGCTGAGAGCCATTACTTAATCTCTAGGTGGCCTCAGTTTTCCCATCTCTAGGATGGGCACAGTAATTTGCCGCCCTATCTCATAAGATCAAATGACTAGCACCTGGCATAGACTTAGCGCTCAGTGAACAGTAGTTGTGCGGATCCACATTTTACAGCCAGGAACCTGAATGCTAGAGGAACAGAGGCTTGAAGTCTGGTGTGTAGGATTCTTCTCATTCCCCCTTAAGGACCTGGCCCGTCTGCTCCGGACCAGATCCGCCAGCTGGGGCATGGCAGCGTCTGCGTCAGCAGCCCGCCCAAATGAGCAGCCACCTCCATCTAAATGAGTCTGGGCACAATGCCTCCTGCTATCATGGGATTCTTTCAAAAATATTAAATAGATGTATTTTTATTTCCAGCAGCTCTGTCACTTTTTAGCCCAAATCAAGAATTAAGTCTCAAGGGTAAAGAACCATGTAATTATGCCAGAGATTAAATCAGCACTTAAATACTAATTCTGATGTGCGCCTTGAGCAAGGAAAGTCAGAATGAAATAAACAGGTTGAAGACACTCGGCTTCTAGATTAGGAAGGGAAATGCCTTCAAGTTCAGGTGAAAACGCTGTCTGGAGACATGATGTGCCTTTTTTTTTTCCATGACTAGATAAAAATCTAATTAAGTCACAGAGTTTGCCACAGAGAACTGCAACAAAAGCATGATGTGATTTAATAAACAGGAAAATGCTCAAGGGTAGTAGGATCACGCAGGAACAGATCCAAGCCATCAAGACGTGGTGTTGCCAGGATTTACATAAAACTGAGAGCCAGCACCGTCTACAAATTTGAGAACTATTGCCAAACTGTGTATCAGGATCAGATGCTTCCAAAATAATTTTAAAGCAACAGTAGTATAAACTCTCATTTTCAAATGATGTCAGACCTCAAATCTTTTCTTCCCACTCAAAGATAAGGGCTTGAGTAACAAAGATGAAGTCCTTGTTATTTTTCAAGGGTCACGGGTCTAGAGTAGAGACTCTTTTCCCCTGGACAGAGGCAAGTCCTGTAGACAAGGTATGAGAGGGTTATGAGGCTCTCCGCCCAGCCCGAGCTCACTGTGATAGGCAGTCATTAAGAAAATGAACACATATTTAGATAGCATTAATAATAATAATTAAGACGATGATGATGTTGATTAATAAGACCAGAGGGCCTGTAAGGAGTGTAAGGAAATGCCTATCCCCTTATTTCACATCTTGACCTAAGGCTCAGCCTGCCCTGGAGCCAGTCTTGAAGAAAGACAGCGGCAAAGTGCATGCAAATGGATAGGAAACCTACAAGCCACCTGCGGCAGGAGAGAGGAAGGCACTGGAACTGTTCAGGTTAAAAAAACAAAGGAACAGTTAACAAGACCTAGGGGCACAGCGGGAGACACCGAGGGCTGCAGAAAATGTACGCATGAAATTGTCTTCAAATATATTCTTCATTAATGTATTTTTACTCACAAGAATATAGCAAGCAGAATCATTTAAATGCAAAAATACTCTGTGCATATTTTTTTCTTGGATGTATTTTTTAATGAGTTAACTATATTCAGTAACTATATCATCTTAAGGCTATAGTCCTATGAACATGTTCTTATAAATATATTCATGTCGCTTCATCTGCCCGTCGTTTCCTCTGGGACTTCCGCCTTTGTTGTCCTCATCAGTAGTCTCTGACTATAGCCTCTGACGTCAGCAACAGTGAGCGAGGGCAAACTGGTCTTCTGTGAATTCGCCTGGTGGCAGGTTAATGCAAGAGGTAGAAAGGTGCTGCAGGGCACAGAACGCCATGACCCTCCCTCAAAGTGAGGGAGTGAGGCAGAGTCGCCCTCGTCGATGCCATGCAGCTGTGCTTTCTTTGTTCTCCCTTTCCACCTGACTAGTTCTGAAAAACACTTTTCTCCTTATACCTACAGTGATATCAAACCTTTCTCTGCTCCTACTTTTAGCTTGCTTACGTCAAGCCTCAAGTTTCATCCTACCCTTTTAAAACATGATTATTGAGATAATGAGAAAAATAATCACAGTAGTATGGTAGCTGCATTGTAACTAACTTAGTTTAAACAATAGAAATCTCACAACCACCCCAATCGCTTGTTCACCTCCCTGCATTTAAGGGGGAGGCAGAAAGTATGATTTGTCCCTAATTGATTGCTCCTTAGATCAGACTTTAACCGGAACATCCTGTGTGATAGTTGGGGTCTTCATGGGCACTATTGTCACCCAAGATTGATGAATCATAGCTTACAGGAAACTCTGTGATCTAAATTGAAACTCTTTGTTCTTATATGTAACACTGTGTCATAAATAAAGAGCCCCAAAAACAGTGTTTTCAGGAGATCCCCACACCACTTCGAGTTCGGAATCCTCATTCAAAAGCACCGATGCCTTCCTCACCTCTCAGTCCCGACTGTTGCTGGATCTGGCCCCCGGCAGAAAGGTGTGCGTTTCAGCTGACTGCAAGTCCAAGATGAACTCGCTGTGTTAGCTGGTATCCAGGTCATTAGAAATAAGTTGGTACATTGGCTAATAAGAGATACATATTTAGACACCATTATTGATGATAATGACCCTTCTCCTTGACCATGGGAGATTGAGTCAGAGGTGATCCCCTGACCCTGACCCAAGGAAGGCCATCAGAATTCTTCCCTAAGACTTCTCAGTTTGAAAGTGGGAAAGGAACAAGCCTCCCAAGATAGAACCTTATTTCACCTGCAGGGAAAGAACAGAGACGACTAGCTGAGAGTGGCAAAGGACATGGGGCAAGAGAGCATCTTGACAGTGTCCAGGCACCTGGATCCCACTCTTCCTGAAGCTCAGGAGGAGGAGGTGACTAGGTCCAGTCTCAATGGATGGGTCAGGATGTGCCCAGAATGAATCTTAGAAGATGAGAGAGATTGAAGGGGGGGGGGAGCCAAAAAACAAAAAAACCAAAGACCTGGGAGGTCAGAGTGGCCCAGCCCCAAGGTGCCAATGGTGCCAGCAGCTGGGCAGTCTGGAGGAGGAGAGTTAGGTACATGGAAAAGTCCAGCTGGGAAGACAGGGCCACATCTGGAAGAGACCCCGAAGCCAGGCTAAGGAGCTGGAGCTTTCCCCTCTAGGAACTGGGACTCACTGATGGAGGGCGCGGGGTTGGTTGGGGCTTCTGTAGGGGAATGAAGCTCACTGGGGGGTGGGGAAGATGAAGGGCACTGAATTGGGGAAAGGCAGGAGGTAGAGCACCCACTGGGAGGCTGCCGCAGAATTCCAGGTGAGCAGTGAGGGGGGCCCACTGAGGCAGGGAGAGTGGTGATGGGAAGAGTGTTGCTAACTTCCTGAACTGTCCTTCAGCTTCAGCCCTTCCACCCCTGGGTGGGCCAGACTTCTGTGTAGGGCTGGGGATGGGGGGAGGGGCATCAGAGGGAAGGAAAACAGGCACCAGCAGCACCCTTCTGACTGTTTCACACGATACCCTAAGCGCCGAGCGCACGCGCACCAGCCCGTCCTGGGTTCCTCAAGTACCAACCCTATGCATTTCCCAGCAAGGTCTGCGGGATCTGTACGCTTCTCCAGAGCTTGCCAATTTAGTTCTTATATCTACTGGCAGAACGTTGTGGGGGACGCCACCTATCACGAGGACATAGTACTTTCCCCACCATGGAGGGTCTGTGTGACGGACACTCCCTTATCCACTAAGCCACCACGGTGGCAGCTCTGGATTGGCCGATCTGACTTCCGCGGACGTGGTCAGTTCGTGGACAGTGCATTTGATACACTGACCTCCGTATTGCCTCCTGCATGGGCTGTTGACCATTAGAGCTGATTGGATGTCCCTACTCAACACCCCATCCCCGTCACCTCCCCCTGCTAAACTTATATAAACGTGTACCACTTCCTCAATAAACGAGATCCTGCTTCGACAGACCTCCCGGCTGCTGTCTTGTCTTTGCCGCCCACACTCTCCTTCCTGCTCGACTTCCCCTGGCTGGTCCAGGGGAAAATCCCCTGACCTTTGTTGTCCCGGAGAAGAGGACAACAGAACTGGTTCCTCATTCTAAACCAGAGATTCCGTCTGACCCATACATTCTACCCAACTTTTTATCTCTCTCTCTCTCAAAAAAAAAAAAAAAAAAGAGCTCAGATATCATCATTTCCCCTACTGCCCTTTCTGCTTCATTTTCCCCCCTCATCTTGTTCTACACTTAAATGTACTACCAATAAAATAATAATGCTATCCTCGTTGACATGATTTCCCTTATGATGCTATATGATCAATTCCTAAATCCATTCCCAGTGCGCTCTATTGCCCAGCCCACTGCCATACCCAGGAGCTGTTTGGAGGGCTTGACTTGCTTCTTTGTTGCTTTGTCCTGTGTACTTCAGAACCCCTGCCATTTGTTGGGATTTTTTTTTTTTTTTTAAGTGCCGTGCTGCTCATGGTCAAGGTAAGCTTCTTTCACAATGAGAAAAGGCGACTTCACTTTTGCAACTGTATTTCATTCAGGGTCTTCTGAGATGTCAAGAGTGATGTCCTAGTAAAAGCCCCGGTTCCTCAGGGCGGGATCAGACACAACCCACTGCAGGAGCACTCTAGCTTGTGATTCCTCCGCACAGAGCTCCTCCCTGTCCTTCCACCATCCACGGGACACCGCCACTGTCCTCCCGGTGGGAGTGAGGATGGGGGGGCAACAGCCCTTCTCCCATCGTGCCCTCTCCTCCAGAAGGGATCAGCGATCTGTCTCCAGGGGCCACTGCTTCAGCTTCCTGTCAAGAAGCAAGATGAGCTTCCATTTCCCTGGCAAGGACGCGGAATACAGCCTTACTTTCCTTCTGGCCATGCTCAGAGCTGGGCGGGACACAGCCCCCCATCCACTTCTGGCCCAGCTCTCCCGGAGCAGTTCCAGACTCTTGGTGGGGACCCTGTGCCCTGATGGCACCCGACAGCACTGTCACCCTCGGGGTCCACCAAGCGAGCTCACAGTGAGGGCCAGGCATGGTACTCAACAGCCCACCTCCGCCTGTGTGCCTTTCTACATTTCATCACCCTGTTCTGCGTAATCCACCGTTTCCATAAGTACCGCCCATGAATCTCCTAGCTCAACAGAACCCGTGTTTAAATAACTGTGTTTCTTTCCCTCGAGGTCTACAGATTTCCATTTCCTTGGCTCGTTTTGACTCCTTGCTCCTCTTTCTGGAATTGACTGCAAAGTGCGTTGGTGGAAACATCGCCTAACCTAAAGCATCACTTGCAAACCAATAATCTGAAAAGAGAAATCCAAACCTCTCCCCAGAGAACCACCCAGGAGCCCTAAGCTACAGAGCCTCCCATGTAATTTTAAAAAAGAACATTTTCATGCACTTCAACAAAAGATACAACTGAAAGAGAGAGAATACAAAACATCAGCTCCTACAGTTTCGTTCAAAACCCTCCTCTAATTTCCCTCCACTGAAGCTCTATATTTGAATGTTTTTGAACAACAACAACAACAAAAAAATCTCTTTCTCCCTTACTCTCATACTGGGCTTCTATCACGTTCATAGTCCTGTGACCAGATGTGCAGGCTTTTTTCATCCCACGCCAAGTAATTCTGCAACCCCAGCAGGTGTCCTGCAATTTACCTCGGTTCTGACACCATCACTTAGAGACAGCATCAGATCCCCAGGGTAAGGGCTCAGCCCCGAGCTGCCCCTCACACTTAGATGCCAGGTTATTGCCTGTGCCTCTGGCCGCTTATAAAATCACACCATGACAAATCATGACACCTGCCTGGGGTCTGGTCATTTGCCAGAGGGGCTCACAGAATTCACGGAAACCATTTGCTAAACTAGATTATGGGTCTGTAATTACAGGAACATTATAAGGGTATATTATAAGTCAGGAACAGCCAGAGAGGAGAGGAGAACAGAGCAAGGTATGGAGAAAGGAGTGCAGACCTACCACGCCCTCCCTGGACCCACCACCCTTCCAGCCCCTCCACCCATCTGTTCGCCAAATCTACATGTTTGTGGAGGCTTCATTACACAGGCAGGATGGATTAAATCCGTGGCCATTAGTGATTAAGTAGATCTCCAGCCCCTCTCCCCTCCCAGGAGGTAGGGCTGAAAATTTCACCTTTCTAATGTGGGGGAGAGGGGGGAAGGGGAGTTGGTTCCACAGGGGGTTGGTTCCCATGGCAACCAGCCCCCTCCCTAGTCACTCATTAACATAAAGTCAGGGGTTGAAAGAGGCACGCTGTGAATAATAGAAAATACCCATTTTACCTTCATCACTCCGGAACTATTTCAGGAACTGGGAACAAAAAGGAAATCTTATTAAAACAAAACGTTCTAACAAAAGATGCCTCTATAGCTCTTATCACTTAGGAAGTTGCAAGCATTTTAAGGGTTCTATTCCAGGAAACTTGGAGGAAGACCAAAATATATATTTGTCTTATTATATCACAATACCGTAATTTTCTTTTCTCATTAATTTTTGCTTTCACTTTTGTTAATTTGTATTTCTCTGTCATAAGCATCTTTAGTGCAGAGCCCTATCGAGTTTCTCAGAGGAATGTGGGTACCAACCTTAGTGCCATTCCACAGTTGCTTACATGAGCCAAGACTATCAAAAGAAGAGAATCAAATTAATATCCAAAGTCATCTAAGAAATGTCCTGTGGCAGAGACTGCTCTGTGCTCATCAAACTTGATTCCCCTTTTCTCCTGGACACAAGCTGGACTACATTTCCCAGCCTCCCATGCACTTGGGTTGGCCATGTGACCAGGTGCTGGCCAATAGAATGCAGGTGGGTTTGCTGAACACCACTTCCAGGTCTGGGGCTCCTAAAAAACCTCTTTGCTTTGTGATCTTTCTTTTCCTTTCTGCCGGCTGAATACAAAGAGGGCCTTAGAAGAGGAAAGACCATATCATGGAAGAAACATGGGTCCCTAAAGATCCTACAGAACAAACGAAGCCTTCCTCCTCCTTCCCAATGACCACTACTGAACCCCAGTGGACGGTGACATGAGCAGGAAATACAATTTTACTGTATTAAGCCATTGAGATTGGGGAGATTTATTGGATCAGTCTCCTCCAAATTATACTCATGACCAATAAAGTAATTTTAAAACTTCCAGCCTGGAAGTTTACGGAACAACTGCCATGTCTTAAATACCTTCCACCAAATGCCTTATACTGTGCTCTCTAAGAATCAACCCACAAAATGCTAAGAGATGAATTAAGACAGTTTCAATTCTACAGTGACCTTACGTTTTGATACTTCTCAATAGCCTTACAAATAATTACCCTGTTTTTTCCCATCCCCAGGAGTTTGGGGAGCCACATTACAAACCTAAGCAATTCACCACTATAGGAAGTTTGGGTGCATATATCTAAATGTCTGCATGAATTAACACTTATGTCTACACTCATAAAGTACCTTCATTCATAGGCTGCCTCATGGAGGGTTACGCCGCAGCTGACATCTTTCCTCTGCTCTGACTCAGTACTTCTCCACTCTACCCTTTTCCTTCTCCCTTCCCCCAGCTCTCCTGGTCCACGAAAAGTCCAGGACATTTTTGTTCAGGGTCCCTAAGTGGTAAGAAGATCCCTCTCCATCCTTCAGACTGTTGTGCTACAGCCATCCACCCTGCCCAGCGCCCTGCTGGGGAATCAGTGCCTCTCTCCCTCTCCCTGATGTGACCCTCCCAGAACGGGAATGAAGGCTTGAGTGTTACTTTCAGTTTGAACTCCTTGTCCTCAGCAGCCAGCTCACCACCTGGCAGCTCAACAGTTTGCTCTTAACTCCTGAATTCTGTCTACATAGCCTCCACCCAAACATTTCCTGGAACTCAAATGCATCAGATTCAAATGCACCTGGGGGCTGATGCCCAGTCCTGCCTTCTTCTAGTCCTCCCACCTTCTGTCCTTTCCCCGTCCTCCTCCAAGCCCTTCTCTCATTAAGACCTAGTTAGACCACTGAGTTTCTCCTGTATTTATCAGTTGGGCTCCTATTACTACTGATTCATGTGAATGCTTTTCTATCATCCTATCTCATAGCTAGTTTTCTGCTCAACAGTCATATCAATCATGTTGAGAAAATAGATTCTAGCCTAGGGGAGGGAAGGACAGGTGGCAGATTCCAGGGTCTCTGGCTTGTGGGATGGGAAGAGAAGCACACTTGGGGGAAGATGAGTGTTTCACTTTGGGGCATGCTGTATTTGAGGCGTTGTCGTCCAACCAGGTGGAGATGCCATATGGGTGTCTGAGTAGCTTTGATGGGTGCTTTCCTGTGCAGATGGGAGGTAAAGCCATGGGCAGGGACCATCTGCCCAGCCTGCTGTCATAGGGCCTTCTCATGCCTGCGAGCCATTGGAGCATCTGAGCCATGGGGATCAGCCAATTCCAGGGGGAGGGGGAGGAGGAACAGGAGTCAAAGAAGTTTTTCGCCATCCAGGAAAGCATCAGGGTGGTCAGCACATTTTTGCCTGAGAAACAAGCTCTGAATCTAGCACAGCTGCTCTTTCAGTGAGAAATATGGACAGAAAAGCTGAGACCCTGTGCCCAGGGAGCCAGGTCCTCCGTCATGTTAGAGCAGCCTCACAAAGGCTCTTGCCTCTTGCCCCAATAAGAACTCTCTGGAACTGCTTTGACATGGCCAGCATGAAAACTGTGAAAAGTCCCAGGTGGGAAAGAAGAGGAAGGTCCCAAGAGGGCCAGTTGGAAGTCTAAGGGGTCTGCGTCTTCTGCCTTCCCCACAGCAAGAAGGGTGAAAGTGGGAATAGGACCCCAGCTCAGAGAGGAGCAGGGATCTCAGCGCTGGCTTGCAGATCAGCTGCACTGAATCAGAGAGGAGAAAAGAGCTGGGGACAGCAACCCTGTGACCAACACAGCCCCTCCCCACTCTGGATCTCCCCAGGCTTTCGCAGGGAGCAGTGGGAATGATTCTTCTGCCAGCCCGTTCCCATACTCATTTCTGAGCATGCAGCAGATGTTCAGAAAAGGATGGGGTCTGTGCGAAGGCTGCTGGGACCTTCCCCAACCCCTCAGCCCTCAGCTTTCTGAGGGCCCCCACAAGCTAGGGGACCCTCCAAGATATTGGGGAAAGATGCCTTGAGCTAACAATGTCTAAAAGCTGATGCCATATACTTGCGACTTGCTGTGTGACTATGGAAAATTACAACCCTTCTCAGTGACTACTTTCCTCATAGATGCATAAGAGGCAGTTAGCACAGTGAGAGGCTTGTGGCAAACGCTCCATGAATATTAGCTGTTTTTATGACAACGAGAAGATCATGTTGAATGGGGCTTTTGGACTAATGACCCTCCCTAATTGTATTGGAACAAGCGAAATATCTGTTCGTAACAAGCTGATACAATAATAATCACAGACACGGTTTACTACGCCACCCGTGAACCAGAACCAGGCACTAGAGCCACATCATTTCATTCGCTTCTCACACACACCTTGCAGACCTGGGGATCTCAGCCCCTGTTTGGAAGATGACAAAGCTGAAGCCCGGAAAGGTAAAATAACCTGCCCAAAGTCACCAGCTAATACATGGCAGAACTCAAATTAGAAATCAGGCCTTTTCAATACCCCACTGTAACCACCTCTGTAAAAAATGGAGAAGCCCGATTAAAACAGGACGCTGCTCCCAAGAAATAAACATAGAGACCCACAGAATAGAATAGAGAGTCCGGAAATAAATCCAAGCATCGACAGTCAACTGCTCTTCAACATAGGTGCCAAAAGCCCACAATGGGGAAAGGCAGTCTCTTCGATAAAGGGTGTTGGGAAAACTAGCTATCCATACGCAAAAGAATAAAAATGGATCCTTATATCACATCATATACAAAAATCAATTCGAAATCAATTTAAGACCTTTTAAAAAGATTTTATTTATTTATTTATTTATTTATTTATTTATTTATTTATTTATTTATTTATTTATTTGAAAGAGAGAGCACAAGCAGGGGGAAGAGCAGAGGGACAAGCAGACTGCCCACTGACCTGAGCCAAAGGCAGATGTTTAATTCTGAGCCACCCAGGCACCCAAAAGACTTACAAACATAAGATTTGAAATTATAAAACTACTAGAAGAAAACAAAGACGATAGCTTCTTGATATTGGTGTGGGCACACTTTTTTTGAATACAGCACCAAAAGAACAGGCAATAAAAGCAAAGAGAGATAAACAAGATGGTAGCAACCTAAAAAGTTACTACATAGCAAACAATTAAAAAGCAAAAAGGCAATCTGTGGAATGGGAGAAGATATTTGTAAAGCATACATCTGATAATGGGTTAATATCCAAAATGCTCATATAATTCCAGAGCAAAAAACAATGCAATTAAAACCTGGGCAAATGACCTGAATAGACATTTTTCAAAAGAAGACATGCAAATGGCCAATAGGTATATGAAAAGATGCTCTGTGTCTACTCATCATCAAGGGAATGCAAATCAAAACCACAAGGAGGTATCACCTCAAACTTGTTACGATGGCTGTTAGCAAAAAGACAAGGTAACAAATGTTGTCAAGCATGTAGAGAAAAGGGAACTTTGTACACTGTCAGTGAGCATTTAACTTGTATAGCCACTATAAAAACAATATAAAGTTCCTCCAAAAATTAAAAAGAGAACTACTTTGTGATCCAGTATCCCATTTCTGAGTATATAGCCAAAGGAAATGGATCTCAGAGGTGTCTGCACTCCCATATTCATTGTCGTTTTATTTACAATAGTCAAGATATGGAAACAGCCTAAATCTGTCCATCAACAGATGAATAGATAGAGAAAATGAAATTAATCTCAAGTGTTCTCACTACAAAAAAAAAAGGTAACTATGTGAGGTGATGGGTATGTTAATTAGCTTGATTGAGGTGATTATTTCACAATGGATACATTAATCAAAGCATCAGTTCATATACCTTAAATATATACAATTATTTGTCAGCTCTACTCAATAAAGCTGGGGAAAAGAAAGAGAGAGAAGTGCTATGCCTAAAGTGGCCACCTAACTTATAGCGAGTGCAAACATTTCATTAGGTGACCAACTGTTTTTGTTGGCCCAGACCTGGGGAGTTAATTGGGACATGAAACTGTCAGTAATAAAACTGGGACAGCCCTAGGCAGACCAGGACATTTGATGACTCTACTTTGAGAGTGAAAAGAAACCTGATTATTCATTCAATTTGTGCTACTTTCTTATTTTCTTTATGATTTCTTCTTTGACCAATGAATTGTTTAAAAGCATGTTGCTTACTTTCCAAAATATTTGGAGATTTTCTAGATATTTTGTTTTTTATTTCATGTGTAATTCCATTTTGGTTAGAGAACATTATTTATATAATTTTAACCTTTTGAAATTTATTGAGACTTGTTTTGTGGTCCAGCATATGATCTGTCTTGGAGAATCTTCCATTTGCAGGGGAAAAGAATGTGTGTTTTCCTATTGTTGGCAGAGGTTCTATAAATGTCAACCAGTTTAAATAGGATGATAGTTTTGTTCAGATCTTCCATATGCTTTGTCTATTTGCTCCATCAGTTATGGGGAGGGGGGTAATAAAATGTCCTGCTATGGTAGATTTATTTCTCCCTTTATTTCTGTCACTTTTGTTTCTTGTGTTTCGAAGCTCTGTTATTGGGTGCATATACTTTTAGGCTTATTACGTCTTCTGATGAATTGACCTTTTTCATTATTATGAAAGGTCCCTCTTTATCCTTTGCAATATTTATCTTGAAGTCTAGATTAAATAATTCATAAGCTCCCTCTCACTCTAAAAAAGAAAAAGAAAGTATGTATGTCCCTGTAGCAGCCCCGACTCATTCAAAGTCAAAGATATTCTGTGGGGTTGTTTTCACTTTCTTTCTTGGCCCGTGACATATTTCAACACTGACAACATCCACGCATACAAAAGGCAATGTTTTCGTTAGTTTAAACCTTCCCAGATGTGATTCCGACTTGGCTGTGAGACAAGTACCTATTGCTGTCAGCTGGGCGGATAATGCCTTCTGCCTCCTGGAGAAAGCAGCAGTGGATCAGCTCTCTTAGACCCAGTTTGCTGGGATTGGGGCACAGATGCTAATGTTGCCCTTTGGAAACCTCAGAAACACAGGTGACCTTCTCAGGTAGCAGCCTCCTTCCTAGCGGCTTGTCTGTCGTTTCATCTGCACAGGGATACAGTGGGGTACAGCAGGGCTGCAGGGTCTCATGGCATCAAACCAGTGATTGATTGAAGCTCACTATGAAGCCAGACCCTACACGGGGCCATGGGGATGGTGGCAGCGAGTGTTGTAAGAAAAGTGTCAAAGACCTCCGTGTGGTTCCCAGTTTAGAAGACAGGAGAACGGCATTCCCCAAGACTGGAAGAGGGGTGTTAGTTGGTACCATCTCATTTCGGTATTGTATCCCCCATGTTCAGACAGTCAGGGGCACCTAGGAGATTCACATTTTTGGATTGTTCAATAAATAAATGAGTAAAACTGAAGTCAGAATATGCTCTTAGAGAAAGTAAAGGAATAAATCAGGGGTCAAAAACCTCGCTCCTTTGGGATTCCTATCAGTCCGGGGTTCAGCTGCATACGACAATAACCACTAGCTAAGTCAAGCAGAAGTGGCTTTAATCCCAGAAATCAAGAGCTTGCAGAGTCATTGGAAGGGATGGGAGAATAAATAACCTCTAGGGTAAGAAGGGATTTCCAAAAAATTTCAGAGACCGGGTTCACCAGGGAAGAGGAATCGCTACTTCTGCTGTAGGAAGAAGGTGGGGACACACAGGAAGCCACTGCTGGCTCTGGGTCTACACCTTAGTGGCGGGAGGTCAGGAAGCTCCCCCTAGAATTGCCTGCTCCCCAGCTGCTCTGTGCCTGATGGAAACACTGCACAAAACAGGTGCGAATCTCCCACTTAACTCAGTTCTGAATTCAAGTCCCAAGAAAATACACCTGGTTAAGTGCATCTGAATTACTTCTCAAGCCACACCTGCAGGGAGTTTGGAAAACATGATCTTAGCCTTGCAGCCTCTGCCATGAAGGAAGTTATCCCAGAAGGAGATTGAAACAGAAGCTGAATAAGCCAATCTACGTCTCCACTGCAGATGCCAGGAGGGTAAAGTCAGTGCGGCTGGTGTAAGAAACTAGGGGTCCCTGGTGGCTGAGGGCTCACCTTTCTGACAGGAACTGACGAACATGCTAAGGGAGACAGGCGCATGCACACCCTCACAGAATTGGGGGAAATGACACCCGAATGTCCAGGAAGAGGGCAGCAGAACGTGGTCTATTCACACAGTGAATACAGAAGTTAAAATGAAGTGTGTGTGTTATCTATCTGGGGAAGGGTCTACAGCAGCCCCGCTGGAGGTCACCTCAAGGGCATAGAGGAGAGAGATGGAATGAGCGAGAAGATAGTCGGAAAAAACTTTAGCTCCATTGCTAATATTTACTGTTTAAACACACACACACACACACACACACACACACACACACACACACAAAGAGGTCCCTGGGTGGCTCAGTTGGTTAAGCATCCGACTCTTGATTTCAGCTCAGATCATGATCTCAGGGTCATGAGATCAAGCCCCACACTGGGCTCTGTGCTGAGTGGAGTCTGCTTCTCTCCCTATCCCTATGCTCCTCCTCACCCCTGTTTTCTCTCTCCCTCTCCCTCCCTCCCAATCTCTCCTTCTAAAAATAATTAAATATTTTTTTAAAGCAGGAAAGAAAATAGGATAATATATTACCAACTATTAAGTGGTGACAATGTGGGTGTTTGTTATATTCTTTTCGTGCTTACTTCTGTGGAATTTAATTTCTCACAAAACGAACTTGTGCTTTTTTTTTTTTTAAGATTTTATTTATTTGACAGAGAGAAACATAGCCAGAGAGGGAACACAAGCAGGGGGAGTGAGAGAGGGAGAAGCAGGCTTCCCACCAAGCAGGGAGCCCAATGTGGGGCTTGTCATAGCTTCGGGTACTTGTCGTAGCTTATAAACTCCATGTCAATACATTCCGTTCGTCTGAGAGACAGTCCCATTGGCTGGGTGCCCACATACCCCAAGCTCTGAGGCAGGCACGTAATTATACTGGGAGACCTACCCTCCCATCTCCCAACAAACCTGTGGTGGCTTACAGGCAAAAGAAACTAACCCCAGAGAATTTAAGGCAAAAGGAATCTATTGGAAGGAGATCAGTTAGCTCAGGAAAGTGACAAGAAGGCTAGAGAAATGGGATCAGAAGAGGACCTGAAGCCTGGGCACATCGGGTCTTAGGAAAAGCAGGCCTCGCTCCGGAGTCTTGTCAGGGCTCGGCTGCCAGAGGGAGAGCACTGATCATCTGAGGCTATCCTTACCTGGAGGCACTCCGACTGGCCTGCCTTGGTCACACGATCACTCTGGCCAGGGTGGGCAGGACACCTGGCTCATCGTCCCTCTGATACTGCACATGGTGGAGACAGTAACAACCCACAAGAAAATCAAGGAGCTGTTACCAAAGGGCGGAAAGGAGCTATTGAAAGCAGATAAACAACCAGTTTCCCTAGGACACATGCTCATTTTACAGATGAGAAAACTGAGACCCGAGGAGTTAAATCATTTTCCCAAAGCCACACACTTAAGGCAGAACTGGGATTCCAGCTCTATTCTTTGTGTTCCAAGGTGCATGTGTTTCCCACACACTAGTCCCAGGTCTCCAAAGTACACACACTGGCCAAGGGAACAGACCTCACCCCAGCAGTGAGGCCCTGCCTGAGTTTTCCCTCCAGACACTGGTCATCTGAAAGCTATGACGTCTCAAAATGTCCATGCATCCTCGCCCCAGATGGAAATTAAGGCCTCGACCAAGCTCAGGACTCATTGGCAGGGTGTGAGACGCTGCTGGAAAAATTGTCTTATTATAGCAGGCTCCGAGACATAATTTCTCAAACCGTCTGGCTAGAGTACATGCCTGGGAAGGACAAATTAAGATGCCCTTGGAGAGACTAATCAAATAATAAATGGCAGACACACTCCTGAGATTGCTGGTTCATGGAGAAGTAGCCTTGGAAGCTGTTAAGGACTCAAAGCCCCAGACAGCCGGGCTTGGGCCCCGGCGGCGGCGGCGGCGGCGGCGGCGGCGGCGGCGGCTGCGGCGGCGGCGGTGGCGGCAGCCCCTGCATGAGAAGGCAGTATCGTCCCGGTGGAGCAGGGGAGGCGGGGGCGGGGGAGGGAATTGGGTTCCAAATGGAAAGCTTTCCAAATAAATGAAAGGAGCCCATTTCTCTCCTGAGGAGCCCAGTTGATTATACTTGGGATAAAATATTTTAGATACAATCTTCCAGGAATCTTGTCACCACGATTATGACCGATATTCGGGCTGTACTTTTCTCCTAGAGAGGCTAGCAACAAACAGGGAGGGCACTAAAGGTGTAGAAAGACCTTAGCTCCTAGGGCTGCTTTCTGAGCAAGGAGCAGGCAGCCTGCAGCTGACCTGTATTCCAGATGCAGAGGGGGCCCCAGGATGTCACTGGGGAATAACGCCCTGCTGCCTGGCTCTGAGTTAAGGGTGCTCACATGTATGCCCGTGTGCACCTGTGCATGCACCCATGCGTGTGTACCTGTGCGTGCACCCATGCGTGTGTACCCTACCATGCACAGAACAGCCCCGAACAAGATTCACCTAACCCAACATACATCAGGGTTTCCAGGTCTCAGCATTGCTGACATTGGGGGCCAGTTAATTCTTGGTTGTGGGGGCTGTCCCACGCATTGGAGGACTTCAACCGCACACCTCAGGCCTTTGCCCTCTAGATACAGGGAGCACCCCCCAGCACCCTCTCTCTTCAGCTCCTTTGTCCTTCCCAAGCCTGATTACCCCTCCCCCACCCATCCCTGCGGGAACTTTGACAGCCTGACAGCTGAGGTCCGGAGGGGCTGGGCCGAAGGCCAGTTTGGGCTGTTTTGGTTTGCGTCTGTTTTATTAAAGGCTCTAATCAGCTACCTGCCGGCAAACTAGTCACATTTCCATCTCGTCCAGTCCGGGGTAATTCAGTAAGTCCGGAAAACAGCTGATTTCCCAGGCTGGGGGAGGGTGGAGGCCTGCAGACTCCGGGTGCCCCGGGGCCCAAAGCAACCTCTCTCCCCAGCCCACCCTCCAGCCCCACCCCCACCGAGGGGACAAGCCCGGCCTTCAGACACTTGTGTTTGTGCTGCACCTGAGGAGTAGTGGGGGGAGGGGGGACCACCTCTGTTAACACCCCTCCTGACCAGACGTGAGCCCCCAGGGTTCCCAGCTCTCCTTTCTCATATGATGACCTCTCATTTCAGGGTCCCTGACTATTTACAAGGCTCTCTCTCCCAGCCTCAGGGTCATTGTCATCATCTTCATGACCATTCCGGAAGGTGGGAGGCAGAGATATAGTCTCCCCAAGAGTACAGGAGGGGAAACTGAGTACCTCAAAGAAGTCACATCACTCCTCCACCCAAGTGGCCCCACATGTAAACAGAGCAGCAGTTTAGAGCCTAGGGTCTAGCCCCAGAGTTTGGTCCCCATGATGGTCTGCACATCTGGACCCTTCCCCGAGAGGTCACCTTCTGTTCAGTGTGACTGTTGGAGACTGGGTCTCTAAAGAAATAATTAAGAATCAATGAGGCATGTGCTGCTCTGATAGGATTGGTGTCCTATATAGGAGGGGACGAAGCAGAAGATCGCCCTTCGCAAGCCAGGAAGACAGGCTTGAAAGGAACCATCCTGGTTGGCACCCTGACCTTGGACTTCAGCTCTCCTTGGGAATTATGGGAAAGTGAATGTTTAATCCACCCAGCCCGTGGTATTCTGTTATGATCGCCCAAGACAATACTCTGCACACCATTGTATAAACTGCTTTTTTTTTATAACCGGGTACAGTAGACATCTTTTAGGGTCCTCCTCAGGAAGACCTACCTCCTCATTTCTAATGCCTCTATTCAGCGTATACTAAATGCTTCTGAAATGGAGGCTTTTCGTGTGTCAAAGCAATGCCTCCTGTCTCCGGGCAGGGACCCCCCTGAGAGCCGTAGCCTGAGCCTACCGATGAGAGACAAGAATAGCTCCAGAGCTCCTGCCCGGAGGATCCAGGCTCCACACCGGCCTGGCTGCAGAGCCCCCATCCCCCCAGCTCGCAGCTCGTGCCAGCCCAGAAGCGAAGGCACCTGCCCCGCTGCCCCACCCCCACCCCCAGGCCGGGGACCAGAACCCCTCTCCAGGGCCTCCTTCCTGGGGCAGGAGCTTCCTCCTGTGGGGGCTCAGGAGCAAGCGGTGCTGCTGGAGCCTCCCCCCACCCCAGTCTCCCCTCCCTCAAATCACGAGCAATCCAAGCAATCAGGAGGCGCTGCGGCAGGAACTTGCCGGCCAGAGGTTGGTGCGACCGCTGCATGATTAGGGATAATGGCGCTGAGTCATACAGGAGGTCTGTCTGGTTTTCAGCTCAATTTTTCAAATTAGGGCTGGGAAAGTGTGCCCCCCACCATCCTCCAGGCCCTTCCCCCACGGCCCCTCTGGGAAAGTGTGCCCCCCACCACAGCAGCCTTTTCCCAGCACAGGCCTCTCAGAAATAGAAAAATCCCACTTCCACTGAGAGGGCACAAGAGGCCCGGCTCCCTTCCCCAGGGCTGTGGACGAAAGTCGCCAGGTTGCCGAGGCAGGACAACTGAGCCTGGGTGCCTGTTCCTGGCTTGGGCTGGGGTCGAAGACCCTGAAGCCTCCAGAGTGGGGACCCCAAGACAGGAGCGTGTGGCCAGCCTACAAAACCTTGCGGAGTGGCCCCCAGCGACCACCCTGCTGGGCCCTGTCCCCCTCCAGCTGACACCCTCCATCTTGATCCTTGTCCTCGTCCTCCTGTCCTAGGTGAGACAGCAGCCCCAAGCCCGCCCCCCTCCCCAGGGCTGCCTCTAGGTGCTCCCCCACTCCCCAGATGGCACCATGACAACCACTCGGTGAGCAGTGACCTGAACAACCTTTTACACAGACCATCTCACGTAATGCTCCCTCTGTTTCTGTGTGACAAGTCCTAATACTGTCCCCCTCCACAGAACGGCAGCCGAGTTGCACACAGCTTGAGGGAATTGGCTGGTTAGGGGGCAGTGGCCGCGGCAGCAGCCAGCTTTGAACCCTGCACCTGCTCTCGTGCATGACGCAGTAAGAGCCTGGACAGGTGGGCAGGGTGCAGAAGGTCCCAAGTTAGGGCTATGGGCATCTCACTGGGGTGGGAACCAGCAGTCCCTCCATCTGATGCCATCTGATGTCACCCACAAGGGATGTTTTCATCGGGTCAGTGTTCATGGGAGGGAGGAGCTCCCATCCTCGTCAGCTCTCAGAAGACACAGGGCATGCGGCAGACTTGCCTCGTGTGGCTCTTCACACACCTATCTGGGGCCTGGCGCCCAGGTGGAGCACAAGCCCGAGAAGTTTCAGCCTCCTGAAGCCACACTGACACCAGCCTGGCCCTACCCCCTCTCCCGCAGGAAGCCAGAGTCCCAATCTCCAGGAAACTTCCAACCCTGTGGTCAGAGCTCAGCCATTGGGGTACAGGTCCAGCCTCACGTCCCAGCAGCGGCTCCATCCCCAAAACCCCAATAAAAGGTTCCCAGTCATTTCCCCTCCATTTTTAGCCTTTGACGCCTGCTCTGTCCAGCCTGTTCCTCACTCAGCGGTCCACCAGAGACCAGGGGAGGGGAAGGGATGGCAAGATGTGAAGGACAGCTAGAAACACTAGTGCAGCCCCAATCCCCCAAACAAGGTTCAGACCTGCCCCCCTCCTGTCCAGACTGACCTCTGGGGCTCAGTTGCCTCAACTCTGCAATGGACATGAAAGTTACTGCCCAGCCCGAGGCAGAGGCCCAGAGCCCATGAATTCTTAAAGGTGTGTCCTGCTCCCGCACGAGTGGGTGGGTCAGAGAAGGAGGAGGATCTTTAAGGAGCAAGGCAGCAAGGGGAGGGCAGGCAGAGGCATCTCTGTTCTCTGACCTCCGAATGCCTCAGTGGGTCTTAAGAAACAGCCTTTGACCCTTCCTTGGCACTACCATGGGGGAGACAGGGCAGGGGGACCTCAGAGGGAGACGGTCATGCGGCCAGGGGAGTGCAAGAGTGAGGGTCTGAGCAGCTTCTGGGCAGTCTGTCTGTGGCCCAGTGGTCCTGCCACCAGTGCATGGGGGGCAGCTTAGCCAGAGGCTGAACTCTGCTGGTAAGTCCGTAAGGGAGGGCCTGCAGCATCCCTCTGGTCTGATGTCCTGGCTGTGTTACCTTAGGCCTCAGGCAAGTCACTTAACATCGCTGAGCCTCGTGTTTCTCCAGCTGTCAACCATTTGAATAAAAAGATACCGTTTTCAAACATACTTAGCAGCAGATTCCCCAAATGTAAGAGAAGTGAAGGCAGAGCCTGATAACTTTGGGGGGGGGGGGCGTTGCTCTGGGAGAGTCGGGGGCTCACCCAAAGATCTACCTGTGTGGTTCCTCTCCCCAGGGCTGGCTGAAAGACTTCTTGCTGGACACCATGAGCAGCCCATTCACCGAGAACCATCTTACCAAAGATCAAGTCATGCAAATGAGTTGAAAATACCTTACATGGAAAATTAGCATAAATGTGCAAATTCTCTAATGGAGTGCTGGTAATTGGCTTTCTGCTGATGACATCTCCGAAGCGAAAATGAACTGCCCCTTAATGAGCTACCAAATAC
Source organism: Spilogale gracilis (assembly GCA_004023965.1). Lineage (NCBI taxonomy): Eukaryota > Metazoa > Chordata > Mammalia > Carnivora > Mephitidae > Spilogale > Spilogale gracilis. The sequence continues at coordinate 48,966 of PITA01007459.1, read as the reverse complement.
CGCACTTACCGAATCAAACAGGACAGCTACGGGTGCGGATGGGGATCATCTGGCAAACTGATCGGTGACTTTTCTTAAATGCAGATACTGGGTGTGACTCCACACTCCCTGAGTCGTTACCCACATCTGAAACAGGATATCCAGGCCATCCCAGCCTCTCTTCAAGGGAGAGACATGCTCCTTGATACGTGATTTCCAGCCCTGGCTACCCTCTTGCAGAGGTGCTGTGTCCCCACGTTCATTGCAGCTCTCTGTTCACGGTATCCACAGACACGAGAACAACTAAGTATCCATCAATGGATCCACAGATAAGAAAATATGGTACGTTGGGGCGCCTGGGTGGCTCAGTTGGTTAAGTGACTGCCTTCGGCTCAGGTCATGATCCCGGAGATCCGGGATCTAGCCGCATCAGGCTCCCTGCTCGGTGGGAAGCCTGCTTCTCCCTCTCTCACTCCCCTCCCCCTGCTTCTCCCTCTCTCACTCCCCTCCCCCTGCTTCTCCCTCTCTCGCTCCCCCTGCTTGTGTTCCCTCTCTGGCTGTGTTTCTCGCTGTCGAATAAATAAAATCTTAAAAAAAGAAAAAAAAAGAAATCGTTCAAAAAAGAAAGAAAGAAAATGTGGTACATCTAGACATCCACAAAAGAGGAGGGAATCCTGCCATTTGCTAGGACATGGCTGGACCCGGAGGCCGTTATGCTAAGTAAAATAGTCAGACAGAGAATCTAAATACCGTACAATACTTAGATGTGGAATCCAGAAAAGCTGAGCTCGTAGAAACTGAGAGTGTAGACTGGGGGCTGCAGGAGCTGGGAGGTGGGGGCAGGAAGGAGATGGTGGTTGACGGCTCCAAGTTTCCAGCCAGAAGATGAGTCGGGTCTGGGGATCTAGCATGCAGCCTGGTGACAGTAGCTAAGAATCCTGGATTGTGCACTTGTGAGTTGCTGTGAGAGTAGATTGTGGATGTTCTCTCGACACCAATAAAAACTAGTCACTGGGGTGGCCGATGTGTGAACTCACCTTATAGTGGTCACTCCTTTACGGTCTATACACGCATCCGTCGTCACGCTGCCTACCTTGAACTTACACAGTGTTATATGTCATTTCCATCTCAGCAAAGCAGACATGAGACAAGAATCATCTGAGGCCATTTTCAAAACACTCAGCACCCAGGTGTCGGTGCGGGAGGGTCTGAGTTCACCGCCCATGGCGAGGGCCCGGCTCCCATTTTCTGAGCTCTGCAGAGACCGCACCCGAGCCTCCCCACATTGTCTGGGGCCCACATTCCTCCGTGTCCCCCGTCCTTCTGTTCCCTTGAGGGCCTGGGAGCTCCAGCGGTGGCAGGCACTTTCATCAGGGCCCCTGATCTCTGTCACTTGAGGCTGACAGTCAGTCACACTGAGTCATCAGCCAGAGAGACGCAGCCCTTTGCAAACAACTGAGTAATAAGACCCGTGCCCCCCCCCCCCGCTTTCTGTGGGGCTACTTATAGGGCAGGTCACAACCCGAAAGCAAAGCCCCGCTGCAGATAGCAGGTTCATGGGACGCAGCCGGGAGCTGGGCCAGCAGCGGAGGGGACAGATGCAAGACCCGCCCTCGCTGACCGTCCACCTCTCATGTGCACGCGCCACTCTGGAGAGGAGGGCGCTGTAGGAGCAGGGGTGAGGGCACTGCCAGGGCAAGAGGGAGACGCTGGGTTGGGGAGGGAGTTGGATGGGGCCAGGAGAGACAGCAGAAGCCACAAACCCCCGTGGAACTCAAAGCCAATATTCTGAAGGCCCCATGAGCTACACTTCTCAAGAATCAACCTGGGAGGCTTCTTAAAACCCAGGTGGCCGGTCCCTCCCCAGAGTTTCTGTTGCTCTAGGCTGAGGCCCAAGAATTGACCATTTTAACACGTGTTGAGATGATGCCGATTCTGCTGGTCCCTCAACCACTCTGAAAGCCACTGCCTTTGAGAACATTCACTGAAGCGACCTCTCAACCACAGACTGTTCAGCATGGTGGTTAGTAAAGCAGACTCCAGGTGAACAAAACCTGAGTTTGAAGCCCAGACTGCCACATCCTAACTGTGTGACCTGAGGCAAGTTACTTAACCTCTCTGTGTTGATTTCCCTTTGTGCCTACCTGCCAAGTGAAGCCAAAGACAGTAGCTATGCCTTAGGGTCTTACGGAAGAATGAGCAAAAAAATATCCAGTGGGTGCTGGGAGCCCTGGGACTCCTCTTGGCGCTCCTTAATTGAGCTGTGGTCAGGACGAACCTAGAAAGGTATGTCGTTACTTCCTGTGGGCCTGCCCCCCTTCAGTGTACTTTACTAAATTACCAAGTGTACTTTACTAAATTATCCCCTTTAATCTTCAAACACTTACAAGCAGATGCTAGTGATACCCCTCACCCCATTTCACAGATTAGGAAGCCTGCTCGGAAAGGTCAAGTAATTAGTCAAGGCTATGCAGCTGGGAAGGGGCGGGGCCTAGATTCGAACCCTGCCTACCAGCTCCACTGCCCTCCTAGCATTCTGTTCCAGGTCACTGCATCCATGTGACTTCCACCCGCGCCGCCTTAGTGGCTGCAAACAACTTGTGTCCAGGAGGGTCCTGAATCACCGAGAACAGTTCAGTGTCCTGGAGCTCGGGGCCGGCCAGCTACCTAAATTAATGCTTCCAGACTTGCGATGTCCAGTACAGTAGTCACTAGCCACCTGTGGCTATTGGCCTTTAAGTTTAAATGCACTAAAATAAAGTTTTAAAACAAAATTTAAAAATTCACTTCTTCAGTTGCACTGACCACATTTCAAGAGCTCAATAGACACACGTGGCCGGGGGCTGCCCTCCAGGACTGCACAGCGCCGGGGCGTTCCCACCTTCCCATAAAGTTTTGTTGGACAGCACAGCTCTAGAGTTTTGCTCTTCACTATCCTGCATTTAAAAAAAATTTCCCAAATAAGAAGAGAAAAAAAGAGGGCTTGGGTCCACTATCAGGAAGAAAGCGATGCTGATTCGAAAAAGGAAACAAAAACACAAGGGGCCCCTGAGCCCGTGAGAAGCTCAGACCAGTCAATATTAGAGAAATATAAATTATACCAGACTGAGATACACAGGTAGCCTGTCTGATTGAGAATAAGCCAGAAAGTTAGTAGCGCGCCCTATAGGTGGGTCTCAGATCCGCCAGCAGGAGTCTAAGCTGATTGCTACCACTTCTAAGCAGGGTGAGCTGGCACAGGCAAGCCAACATCTAAATGCACGTGCTGTTTTATTCAGCGATTCCACCTCTGACATCGATCCTAGAGATGACCTTGTTCACGGTCCAAGGGGCGGACATGCAGGGTTTCCACTGCCGCCTGTACACACCAGGCAGAGACAGGAAGCCCCCAAATGATCCTGGATAAGGGGCCAGCCAAATACAGCCGTGCGGTGGGGGAGAGGGCGTGGGGGGAGGAGTCTGAGCAAGGGGAGGGATAGTGTGTGGAGGGGGATGAATTAGAATATTAGAATATGCATATGTATTTCCTTATGTTCACCTATCTTCAATGTTAAAGAACACACGAAGCTGATTAATGTGGCTGCTTATCACTGAACAAAGAAAACGTGAGGAGATTTGGGGACAACTTCTTTAGAAAGAGAGAGGGAGAAGAAAATAAGACAGGGTGAAGACAGCCCTTGCAGGTGCCCAGCGCCAACAGGCAGAGGAGAGGTGCTGAGAGGTGGGTGACAGGGGCTGGGACCTGTGATCCAACAATCCCGGGAAGTAGGCGCCTCCTGTGTGCCCGCCTGGCCTCAACCTCCCCCGTGTCTCCAGGCACAGGCTGAGTCTCAGCAGCCAAGCCCACGCCGCTGGCCTCACAGCCACCCAAAGCTGGCACACCTGGCTTCCCTGGCTCCTCCAAGCCCTCCATCGCTTCTCCACCCAGGCAGCCTCCAGACCAGCGCTGAGAGACCTTTCTGCAAGATGGAAGCCACCCAGGCGCACAGGGCTTCCGACTGCTTGGGAGGGGGCTGGTGCCGCTGAGCACTAGAATGCTTCATTTAATTGGAATGAAATAGCCACACGAGCCTCGTGGCCATGGTACTGGATGGATTTGCTCTCCGCATCTGGTTCTTGGGTCTGCCATCACCTCTGTTCCGAATGGCAGCTAAGAATCGTGAAGCCACATTTAAACTGTGCTCGGGGTGAGCTGGTGCGCTGTGTAATGAGGTGGAGACGTGTGCAAGACATTCAGACAGAGTTCCTGAAAGGATAGTCAGGTTAAAGAAAAAGGAATGGAGAGGGAGAGAGGAAGGGAGAGAGGGAGGAAGAAAGGGAGGAACAGAAGGAGGAAAAACAGGGAGGGAGAGGGAAGATGGGAGCCGGCAGGAGGGAAGAGAGGCCTGAGTCCCCAGGACGGTCTGCTCCGGGGAAGCTTGCATCCTTGCACAGCCTTGCAGATGGGGCGCTCCTGCAGGGCCTCGAGGCTGCGCAAGTGGTGAGGCTGTCCCGGGGAGGGCTGAGCAAGAGCCAGTCGAAGACAAGGAGTAAGCGCCCAAGTACTGCCTGGAAAGACTGAGACTCTCCACCAGGAGAAGCCAAAGCCCATCCGCACTCCTCTGCCGGCTTTCCTGTCGGAAGGCCTGGCCACCTCCGAGGGCAGCCTCAAGAGTGGGGGAGGAGGAGGGCGGTCGCCCTTCTCTTGCCATTTCCCCCATCTGAGCCCAAGGCTTTTGAAGACCATACCGCTGCCACGTTCCAGAAGCTGAAGTGAGGGCAGTTGCCTCTGCATGGTGGGTGCGTCATACTGACCTGGGGACACCGTCAGCCATCCCGGGGACTGGGGTCAGAGGGGTGGGTCAGGACTGACACTGGAGTCCCAGACACGCCTGGTTTCAAGGACAGTTCTTGCACAAAATAGACACTCAGCAAGGAATTTAAAGGAACAACTAACGTAACGGGTGTGGGCTCTGGAGCCAGATCGCAGGGGTCCGCATACTGCACCTGCAGGCTGTGCCCCCTCGCACCAGTGCCTGCCCTCTCTGAGCCTCCCGTGGCTCCTGGGAGGCAGGAACAGATCAGGTGGTGCCCAGCAAAGGGAGGCTGCTATAGTGAGGAGGAGAAATCCGCTTGAGCACGGAAAATTGATCTCCCCCTGGCGAGCCGTTGGCATCAGTCTGGTCTCACTGCTCATGCTGGGTCAGCACTGTGTCTGCAGAGAGATTTCTGCTCACCAGGGGTCCCCTTCCCAGAGACCCTGGGGTCCTGGCATCTCTGCATAGTGCAGGCTGTACCCCCAGCTCCTGCACTTCTTGCCTTGGGGAGCCTAAGAGGGGGTCCCAAGAGCAGGGAGGGTAGAGGGTAGCTAGGGGAGACCCTCACAAAGCACCCTGACTTGCAGCTGGAGCCCCCTCCCCAGAGCCAGGCAGTGGAGAAACCTCTTGGCACGACGCCTCCTGCGTGAGTGCTCCACAGACAAGCTCCACGTGTCCTCAGATGTCCGAACCACGGCTGCCTGCACTCGTGGCCCCTGGCGAGGGGCCCCCTGGGACTCGGGTGCCTAAGAGTCCACACGAGACTGCCTTGTTTACCCATAGGGCCCAGCTTCACACGAGGAGGCCAGCGGAGCCCCTTGAATGACATCCCTCCTCACGCCACCCCCTGCTCTCCCCACCCCAAACTCAGAGACTGTGAGACCAGAGGAAAGATCCCAGCAAGCTCCCACTCCTTCCCCTGGATAATGGATGGAAGCAGGCCTCCTTGCCAGAGTAACCATTCAAAATTCATTTATTTGAGGAAATCAAGAATCCTGTTTATGCTCATTAATCTATTTCAATAAAGCCCTTGACTGCAGAGGGCTCTGGGGGACTCGGTTCCAAAGCAACCCCACCCCCATCCCATCCTATCCTCAGCAAGCTGGGTTGTCACATCACCCACCGTAAGTGAACCAGCAGACAATAGGCTCCCCGGGGCCGAGCAGCCCCCTGGAACTCGGTCTGTGCCTGCAGCGGGGCTCACAGGGCAGGAGAGGAGGGAGCCTGGGCCGAGCCCCTGTCTGGGGAGGCTGAGCACACTCTGGGAGAAAAGCATCGTCAAGTCCAGAAAACAGGACTCATGTACCCTCTATGCTGGGCCCCCCGTGGGGTGTTCAGCTCCTCCCAGCTATTGCCAAGGGCTCTGTTATGAGAACCCTATGGCAGGGGGACTGCCGTGTGTCCCCGTCAGCTCCCTCTCCCAGGTCCTGGCACCAGAGTTGGGTGTTCAGCGCATGGTGACAGGTGAATGAAAAGGTCAACTACGTTGGGGATTCTAATTTTAGCCCTGCTTGAGAAAAGTTGAAGGGTGACTAAGAATTAGCCTTCAGTTTAGACCACATGGAAATTCAAACCTTAGACGGGGTCAAGCGTGTGTCCCCTCCCCACATGTCACCTGGAGGCTGAAATGCCGGTGTGTGGGCTGTGTTCCAGACCCATAGAGTCAGAATCATAGGGGGTGGAGCGGAGGGGAGTAACAAGCCTCCTAGGTACTAGCTGTGCACAACATAGCTCAGGAACCCCCTCTTGTCAGTGAGAAGACAAAGGGGTGGCCAGTAGGCCAAGGCCCCCTTGCAAGGTCATGCCGGGAGAAGGCCTGATGAATGCCATATTTGCCAAGATGGGGGGCAGAGACATGGTGCCAGACCTCAGTTGGTTGGGGTCAGGTCAACACAAGACTGAGCTTTTGCAGCAAGATGGGTCTCAGCTGCACGAGCGGATGGGGATCTGGCAGCCCTTTTAGCCCATGGAGTAGATGCAAGCCAGCAGGGCGGCTCAGCTCAGTGGGGTCTTCAGGAAGAGGCACTGCTACTGGTCTGGGGTCCACTGCCGCCTGGTGGCAGCCAGCCTGCAGACTCAACAGTGCAGGGAATAGCTCAGCTGGGGCTCTGATTTGGGTCCGGCCATCTGGGCTCTACCCCCTACCAGCTGTGAGACTCTGGGTACTTACCTCTCTGAGCCTCTGCTCCTCATTGGGAACAGGGAATAAGGAGAGTTCCTCCTTCCTGGGGTGGCTGTAGGGGAGCCCGAGATGGCTCAGTCTGCTCAGTTGTGTTTGCCTCTGGGGTCCTTTCTGGTTCCCTGCTGCCCACGCTCATCCCTCCCTGTTTCTGTGCCGACAAAGCGGAGGAGGGCAGAACAGAAGCTCAAAGACCAAAGGTCCCAAGCCTTTCCATCGCCTCCTTCCCCAGCTCCCAGCCCCCCCAGCCTCCAGGCTGCCTGCCCACAGAGCAGTTCAGTGCTAACTCACCCTGTTCCATCAATCACATCTTTAACTGCCCATTGGGGCCAATTAGACTCCAGTTAGACTCCCAGCGTGGCCATGAAGAGTTAATAGTGTTTCAGCTACAGAGTGAGCAGGCACGAGCAGCCTTTTGGGGGTAACTGATTGATAGTCCTGTGCAGTGTCCTGAGAATCTGAGGTGGCCAGAGCCCCGTTCCCACTCTGGGGGCCTCGGGGTGGCCCAGGATAGGGGCACAGCCTCGGGGGACAGACCCAAGTTGGACCACACCTCCATCTGCTGGTAGCTGAGGGACTTCAGATGGGCTACTGAAATTTCTCTGAAGCCCACTTACTCCTCTGTAAAATGGGATTGAAAACGCCAGTAGCCCCCTCCTGGGACTCCTATGGGAGTTAATGCCTGGGGCTTAAATGCTATCGAGTATACAAGGCGCTTTGCTTGTAGCCCGGCAATAATTGGAAGCTACTCGTTTTACCCAAGGATTTCCATTCCAAGACCACAGCCTAGGTACGGATGTAATAAGAGGTGTAGACACATCAATTACCATGGAGACCGCCTGATCTAATCCATGGGGGCTGCTCAGTGGCTGTTTATTGAGTTAAAGGAAAACAGGCATCTAATTTTAGCCCAAAGAAGACAAAGTTAAAAAGCAACTTGAATAGTGGACTTGGCTGGATGGTATCGTCGTAAGTGTTGTTATTCTCCGGCCTGTGATAATGACTTAAAGGAAAGAAGTCATCTACCAGAGCTGCCCAGGTTTTCCAGGGACTACCACTAGCCCCGCGTCCAACGCAGCCCCCCCCCCCGCCCCGTCTGGATGGGGGAAGGCAGGCCACAATCACACTGGCCTAAGTGGCTCTGAGATCTGCCTGCTTCCGAGGACCGAGCTGCTAACCAGCACCGGGTGCACACCATCAAGAAAACCTCGCAGCAACTGACACAGCACCAGCTCTCCCCCTTCTGTCTTGCCAGGTGGCAGGGGACCCACGACCAGGCTCCACACAGCGCTCCAACCTCCACCCTGCAAGCAGGCGCCCCCCCTGGGACGCCGTGCCAGGCACAGGTGCATGGTGGAGCAGTGTCGGAGAGGCGTCGGCCCTGGGGCTGCAGTGATGGCCAGCTGGCTCCCCAGGACCACGGTGGAACAGACGCCCCTCTCGACTCAGACAGCCCTGCTTGGGACCCAGCACTGAACCTCATGTGGAAAACGGGGTGCCTCCCAGGGCTGAGTGAGGGTAGGTGACACAGAGCTCAGAACGAGGACTCGCTCGGTGGGGCTGTTCTCTTACACGACTTCATTTAGAGACAGAAACAGGCCTGAGGTTCGCTGTCCTGCTCAGGGAGCTCCTTCCAGACACCAGGTGGGGCTAATGAGGGGGCCACCCTCCACCCTCAGCCCCGCCCACCCCCAACTGTTAGAGCCCATGATGTCCTCACAAGGTCGTGGCCTGCCCCTCCCTCCAGGCTCCCCCTCTCCCGGGCGGGGGGGGGGGGCTGCCAGCTCCCCCTGCAGCCGCAGAAGTACACCTACTGCTGCCTGGGGACTGCCGGGCACCAAGGCAAAAGCAATTTAGTCAGTGGAGGAGAGTGGTGGCAGGAAGCGTTTTGCTGTTGCGCAGTTCGTTAAGCTTTGGTGACCGGGGGCTTCGAGAGAAATGCGGGCAGCCGCGGGGGGGCGGGGGGGCACCTGCTCACGTGGACCAGGGGCCTGGCTGCACCTGATGGGGTGAGTCAAGGATGGGCCAGACCAAGGACGGGGCGTCCTAGGGACCCCACACCTGGTTACTCCATCCTGGATCTGCTGTGCTGTCTCCTTTCACTTCCCAGAGAGAAAATGCGGAGCAGGAAGAAATCATCATCTCTATGGCCAGTGTGTTCATTTATCTACCACCTTGTTTTGAAAATCTCCAGGGCACCTGAGTGGCTCAGTTGGTTAAGGGACTGCCTTCAGCTCGGTGGGGAGTCTGCTTCTCCCTCTGACCCTCTCCCCTCTCATTCTCTCTCTCTCTCTCTCTCTCTCTCTCTCTCATACATAAGTAAAAAGAAAAAAAGAAAAGCTCCAAAGTGGATAAGAGAATCCTCACTCTGGGGAAGGGATCCCACACAAAGGATCTTCTGGGAGTCTAGCCAGGGCACTTGGGCTGCAAGCCCATCGCTGGCTCCCATCCCTGAAGAGGTCCAGTCACAGCGGGTGAAGGGAGGGTGGTCACCAGGTGGAAGGAGTGCTTGCAGCCGCGTTTTGGAGTCCCCACACTGATGACGCCAGGATCCCCGTGGCAGGACCCCCACCCAGCACCCAGTCCCTGCTGTCTCTGCTCTTGCGAAGGGCTGGCTCCTGCCCATCTCAGACTGCAGGTTGCAACACACACCATCTGAACTCGAGGAGAAACCCTGGGGGGCTCAGGCAACCTGCCCACCCAGGGTTTCCCCAGAAGTGCCCTCAAAACTGTGGTAAACAGGAGGAACAATCCCCCGAAATAAACTGTATGAAGTAGGGAAAGGGAAAGGCAGAAGACCCAAACAATGATGTTCACTACCATGGGCCAATTTTTGGTTTTATAGATGAGGAGACTGCAGGTCAGAGTGGTTCAGTGACTTGTTTGGTCAATTAATGGTGGAGCCAAAATTTCTGGTTTGCTTCAGATTCTAAGCTGAGATCTCCCTGTAACAGGGTTCAGTCTCCCGAGTCTGTTTGCCCTTGGCTTAGAACTCTGTCCCTCCAAACGGCAAACAATAATTAGCCACTCGACTGCAGCCTCTGGCTGTGTTGGCAGGGCTCTCATTCTAGCCTCGGGAGTCTCTGGCTCTGCTGCGAGCTCTTGGACCACCTGTGGACATTCTTGCCCTGAAAGTCTGGTCTTCCCTGAGGCTGGGGCACTCAGATGGGGCTCTGTCTGCAGGCCATGTGGCCACCTAGAACTGAGAAGGCACTGCCCAGCAGAGAACGCTGCTGGCACGGGACAGCCCACAGGCTGAGGGCTCAGCACAGATGGGACCCCTCTGCCATCCGACAGCCACCGCAGGGAAGCCAGTGAGCGCTTACTGGGCTTGCCAGCCTGTGTTCTGGTTACATCTTGCAGCCCTTACATCAATGCAATAGTGTGTGATCGCTGGGGACCGGCTGTGGTGTCCCTGGTGGGTACCCTTGACAGGTCACTTCACATCTGCGAACTCCACCAACGGGCTCGATCTGCTCTCCTCTCCTGCATCAGCACCTGGCGCTGGGGTCTTTATCTTCCTGCTGTGATCCGACAGGACCTCCCCGCCTCACACTCTGGTCAGCATGATTTTTGGTCAGCGTGAGAACTCCAGGTCTGTGTGAACTTGCGAGTATCTGACTACACCCAGATTATCCTTGGAAAGCCCGAATAAAGGGCGCAAGAAACCTGGAAGAGAGGGACTCCCCGAGGGCCCAGGGGAAGACCTCCCTGCTACAGGAGACCCAAGTGCCAACACTTCAACTGGCCCTCTTCCAAAGCTTCCTCTGATGGGTTGATGAGTAGCCATGTCATTTTAGCTAAAGCTAGGCTGAGAATACCAATACCAACCCAATTCTCCAATCCCTGATTGGAAGCCAAAAATATAATGTCGACACAGCAAGAGGACGGAGGAGCAAAACATAGGTTTTTACTGGTGGAGCTTGGCAATCAGGCATCAGGCCCAACACCGCGTGCGTGCTGGGTTATTACAGCTTCCTGGGAGCTTCCAGAAGAGAAACGGGCGGCTCGGGTTCCTTGTGAACTGTTATTTCACACCCCTATGACCCTGAGAAACCCACGGGATTAAAAAAAAACTTTTTGGGAAATAATTTTTGATTTATGGGGGAATTGCAAACATAGTACAGAGCGTTTCTGTAAATCCTTCCCCCAGCTTCTCTGAGTGTTAAAAGCGGGTGTTTGGTTCGTTAACCAAAATTGGGGAATGATCATTGGTGGTCCCACGCTATTAACTAAGACGCAGATTTTATTCCGATTTCTCCAGCTTTTCCACAAACATCCTTTTCGATCCCAGGATCCCACACTGTGTTTAGTCGCCATGTCTCCACAGTCACCTTAATCTGATGATTTTTGGTCTTTCTTCATTTCTCATGACCTTGACACCTTTGATGAGGGAGCTGTCAGGGGTCCTGCAGAGAGTCCCTCACTTGGCATTTGTTTGACATTGTCTCCTGTGTAGACTGAGCTTATGGATTTTGGCAAAAGGGCCCCAGAGGCGAAGTATCCTTCTCAGTGCAGCCTATCAGGAAGTCCGGGTCCCCAAGTGCAGGCGCCAGGTGACAGAGCACCTGGGGGAGCAGGAAGTACTCAAGCAAAATCCCGAGGGCCCTTCCCAGGCAGGTGGACTCCATGCCCATGGAAGAGCCCACGTGACCGAAAAACACTGCCCGCAGTTTCCCACTTCCGAAGAGCTCCACTAGACTTCACGTCAACTGCTGGGGCTGCCGGGGTGGCGGGCCCCAGGCAGGCTTAGGTGCTCCTGGTGTAGGCGGCCAGGAAATGAGGCAGCAACACGTGGAGAGCAACCTGGCCCAGAGAGACACAGACTTGGTAAAACCAGGACTTCTGCACCGTCCCTCAGGCCAGCAGCCGGGGATGGCTGAGGCAGGAAGCTGCCTGCAGAAGCCCCAACCTCCAGCCCTCCCACAGCTGTGGGCTTGGACCGCCCGCACAGGCCCCCGCCAGACAAACCCACACCCCACGACCTCTGGCTTACAGGATGTCCTCAGCAACGCCTGACAGGCAGACACATGCAGGGGAGGGGCGTGGCCGTCGTCTGCTAACTGTGCCTGCTGGAGAAGCCACCACACCTTGTCCTCGAGGGTACGGACTGCAGACTGCCCTTTGCAAAGCCAAGGCAAGCACCTCTGCCCTGAAAGCGTTCCCCGTGAGGGACAGGGCTGAGGCATCCTCCGAGGTGGCAGGAAACTGCCTTCGGCCCTGCAGCCCCTCCTCCTGGGTGCCGGGACACAGCCCGGGTCCATCCCTGAACTCACACAAGCGGGAGGTGGCCAGAGAAGGCCAACACAGGCTGGCCGGCCAGGGATCGCCTAGGTCCGCACCAACCAGAGATGGGGTGCCGCTCTAACAGCCTGCAGGGGACAGGGCTCTCCTCCTCCCCCAGAGCCTTTCATGTGGTTCACCCACTTCCAGATGTCCCTGGAAAGTGCAGGAAACCTTAGCAGTGGGACTTAAGCACCCAGTCCAGCGAAGACCTCACCCTGCAATCAGCTGGGGGGAGCCATGGGCGAGGCTTGAGCCGGCCCTGGAGGACTCTGCATTCAGGGTGTCCCTACCTTCCCTGGCTAGCTCTGGAGGCTGCTTCATGAGGAAAATCTCCTCTAAGGGACCCCCAAGGCATTTTTCTCCCCACAGCGCACTTCAGGATTTTCCCCTGCTCTGCTTCTCTCTCCTCTCAGCCCTCCTTAAGGGGGCGTCGGAGAGCATTACGCCTCTATACCATGAAGGCGTCCAGTACACGGAACTGGGCTCTGTGCGTGTGGTGGATGGCTGTGTACAGTTCTTGGGAAAAGTGGGAACAAATGATTCAATCCGCCTTCTGCAGGGCTTCTCACATGGAAACTGTTGAGAAGAGGAAATTTAAATCCAAAAAGAGGCTGCTGGTTTTCTAAAAGGTACTGTCAAACTTAAAGGTGACATATATTTATTAAGAACAAGAAAATGTTTGCAATTTGCCAACATTTCTTGTGGTGACAAATTATTTTATGAAATATAAAAGATATCTAAAAAAAAAAAAAGACTTTGACCCTTCAAGGTAAAGATGATTATTCTAACAATGAGTAAGAAAGTAGCTACCTTTTCCACAAGAAATTCACGTTAAAAGCATTTTGAAAATGGTGAGACATGTTTCCAGCTTTATGAAAATGTATTACCAAAAACTCACCTATTACAAACTCTCGTAAGTACAGACTTAAGACTTGGGAAATGAAATCCAAAAATGACTTTCAGTAAGTTTTGAATCCATTTTCTTTTTTACCAATAAAAATGCCACACTTGAAATTGAGCAAGAACAAGGTACTGATGGTGAGAAAGATGGAAATTTATTATAAAGATTTCAACAAACACTTCTGAAGACTAGTAGATGAAGCGGAAAATGAGCATTGTTTCATGGTAAGCACAGTCCTTTGGATCCACAGATCTTAATGAAGTGGCTTTTTTCTTTTAGCTACAATAGCCATTAAAACCCAGCATTAGAATAAACTTACCTTAGAACCAGAAATAAATTTTTATCACAAAACGTTAAAACTAGAAGTTTCAAAAATAATGAAGCACTTTTAATTGTACAGCTCTCACTAAAAGAAAAAAAAATTTTAGAAAGAGCAGAAGGGTTTTTGTTTTGTTTTGTTTGTTTTACAATACACAGAAAAGATACTTTAAACGTTTTCACCTTTTTTCTTACTTTATGTGTTTTGGTAGAATACATAAACGTTAACTTAAAAATATACATGTCTATATACACATGCCGGGTGGTCCCGGGTGCCTGGTCTGGACAGCCATGTTTGCTGCCATTGCTTACATCCTTAGAACAAACTTCTCCAATCCCCCCAAATACTAACTATATTGTCTTCTAACTTTTATAACCTATTCTTAAAAGTTTTAGTCCAACTGGAATTTCTTTTGGTGAATGGTCTTACGGGAATACATTTAATTTTCTCTACTGAAACCAGAACCTTTTATTGAGTAATCTATTATGGCCGTTATTGTTTCAAAAAGCCACCTTTAATGCATTCTAAATTCTTAGAAACATTTGAGTTTACTTTTAAAACTGTTTTCCATTGAATGGCTATTTTCATATGAGTGTAAGAATTTAATTGCACTTTAAAGAGAAAAAAATTTTTTGGTACAGCAAGTTCCCTTTTTTCTCCCCTTTCAATGAAGATCCTTCTATTTTCATCTGTTATATTTCCATATGAATTTTTAATTTGTATTAAAAATAAACTCTTTGGCATCTGGATTGACTTTGCACCAAATATACATATTAACTCAAGAACTGACATATTTACAACAGTCAAAAAGTTCCTATTATCAAGTGCTTATAAGCCTATGCTCCTCTCTGCTTTCCTTCTAGCCCATCCCTAAGGAAACCATGATCTTTGATGTTGTTAATTTTCCTTTTCTTTAGCTTTACTACTCATGAATCATTCTGACTGAACGTGACTTCTGAGATTCATCCATGATGTGCAAAGCTCTACACTACACTCACTGCTCTCCAGAATTCCATTGCACACATAGACTACACTTATTCATTATACTGAGGATGGGCATTCGGCTCTCTTCTTTCCACTATAAACACCGTTGCAACTATTCTTGTGGGTTTCCTGGGTGTATACACCCACACAGAAGTTTCTCTGAACATAAATCCTTGCCTATAAGATATATCTGTGGTTAACTAGATAATACTGTTTTCCAAAGTGATAGTATTGTCTTAAATGCCAATAGCAACAGATGAAAAAGACCCTGCTGTCATCTCTCCAGTTGTTGGTATTTTCTGATTTTTTTGGTGGCTGACAATTTGATGGCCAGGAAATGATATTTATGGGTTCATTTCATGATGACTAATCAAGTTAGACATCTTTTCAGTCTTATGGGTCACTTACTTTTCCTTCTTCTGTGAAATGCTTACATCTTTGCCTATTTCTCTCCTTTCTGTTAGTGTCTATAAGCAGAGAGCTCTTTAGCAAGTTAGACACATTGTGAACATCTCTATTCCATCTTGGGCTCATTTTTTTCACTCTGTGAAATGTTCAGTAAACAAAAGTACTTCAGTGTAGCCAAATTACTCATCTTTCAGTGGTTTGCCCGTCCTCCTTTGTTTACAAAATCTTTCCCTTCCCCAAAGTCATAAAAATATTCTCCTATATTGTCTTCTAAAAGTTTTATAGTTTTAACTTTCCTGTGTGAACCTTTAATCCACTTGGGATTGCTTTTTGTGCCTGTTGCAAAGCAAGATCCAATTCACTTTTTTCCTTTGTGAAAAATTACTGAGGACCCATTTATTAAATAAATCCATCCTCCTCCCCAAAGTCTGCCAGGACTGCCCTTTTAAAAATTAAGTTCTCGTACTAATTGGGTCACTTTCTGAGCAACTCATCTCTATACCAATTCCACACTGTTTCAATCACTACATTTTATAGTAAGTTTTTGTTGTTGCTTCTTTAGATGTCTCAGTAACGGTTTCTGTTTTTTTCTTTTTAGAGTAAGTTTTAAAATCTGGTCATGCTACCTCCCCTCACTCTTCATTCTTTTTTAATAATGCTTTGAATACTCTTGACACTTTGCTCTTCCATTTACATTTTGGGATCAGCTTTCAAGTACCACAGTGAAAAATCACTGAAATTTTTTGTTGAAATTGCATTTATCTATTAACCAGTTTGGACAAAGAGTTGAGACTGAGATATCTTCTCCATCAAAGTCCCTCCATTTATTTAGGCCAATAAAGGTGTTCGGTTATTTTTAAATCACCATTTTCTCATTAAAAGGCTTACACAGCTCCTAAGATTTATTTTTACCTACTTTATATTGTTTTGTTCCTAATGTAAATTTTATTTCTTAATTATATTTAAATTTCTAAGACGTTACAGCTTGTAGCTATGCATGGAGATGTGACTGAGACCTGCATACTGAGTTTGTTCCAGCACCCTTGATAAACCCTTAAGTCTTTTAATTTGCCTTGTGGACTCTTTGGATTTTCACAGACAATCTGATGTTTTAGTCATTAACAGATGAGTCACACCGACTGATTTTCTAATATTAACCACTTTGCTTCCTGGGATAAATCCAATTTAGTCATCACTCCTTGTACTTTTAATACAATGTTAGATTTGGTTTGCAAAAAAGGCTTATTTTCTCACTGGAAGGTGCAGGAGATTTTACCTATCTCCATCGGGTCTAATTTATTAGTTGTGCTATTTAAATCTTCATGTCTTTCATCATCATGATTTTGTCTTCTTCGTGATCTATTAATTAATCAGGGAGGTATGTTTAAAATGCATCCATTGTATTGGTAGATTAACTTATTTTCTCTTTGTAGTTGTGGCCATTTTTAAAATCTGTTTTGAACTATATAATTAGTCACTTAAGGTGAATAATCAAGAAGTTTAGAATTGTTCTATCCCTCTAGCCAGTGAAACCCATTGCCTGAGGAAAAGGCCCTACCATGAGCAACCTGGAGAGGAAAAAGGGCTTAATATGGGGAGAATAAGGTTGAGAAAAATAACCTTACCCAAGAACACACAGCGCAGTCAAACTAAGACAGATTTTTGCTCTCAGATTATCTATATGGTATTTCTTCTACCAAACCATGTTCTTTGAAATCCAGAATGTTTTAGAATTTTAGATTATGAAGATATAAGCCAAGAGAGGAAAGGAATTAAACATACATCAATATACACAAAGAACTGACTCTAATAGAAAAGTTTTATGCTCAGTAAAAAAAAAAAAAAAAAAAAAAAAAAAAAAAAAAAAAAAAAAAATCTGCTAAGAGAAGGGAGAGGATTTCAATAACTCCCTTTGTGGCCAAAACTGTCAGGTGACTTCAAGGCAGAGAAAAAGAAAAGAGTCACAGAATCCTGCTAGGTGCAGTCATCAAAAAGAAGGTGCCAGGGCAACAGAGCTTAGGGTTTTAAAACGAGGAGGATGACAACTGGCATTCTGAGAACACTGTAGGAAGGGCACTTGAAAAGAGAAAGCGAGAGGAACTAAAATTGTAAAGTGAGGTTTTAAAAAAACCTAGAAGATATTAATTTCATAGTGAAAAAAAAGAGTTATTTTTTAAAAGTGTGGTATCATCAATGCAAAAAACCACAAGTCAGAAACTTCTGACAAAGGTCCACAATGTGCCAATGTTTAACGAAGAAAACGACAATACTGTACATATGTATACACACTACGTATGCAGCCAGGCAACTGGACGTATATAATTAAATACACAGTCGTTGCTTTTTTTTTATCACTGGTACAAAGGTCACGATGGACACTCGCCCTGCCAGCTGATTAACCAGCTGACAGAACAGACAATGTGCTGAGTGTGGTTTTTAGGAGGCATTATGAATATACTGTAAGCAAAATCTTATGTCCTGTATTATAACAAAGTTCCAGTGAACCAAGTATCAACATAACAAGCCAAGACATCTGTACAAGATTTATTTTCATTAACCACAATGTTTTCGAGTGATGGCATACACCCTAATACAGAAGGAGAGAATCCAAATCCATCAAGAGTTAAAGATCAGAGCCAAATTCAGTGGCTTTAATCCCCAACCAATAAGAGTTTCATCCACCAATTTGTTTTTCTTGGATTGATAAGAGCTGGTGTACAGAACACCCTGTTCTAAGCTCCACCATGCTTTCCAACAAATGAACACCACCAGGGACTAGACTTCATTGCTTCATCCTTGCTCTGCTGTGCTCGTGGGTGGCAAGAGCCTCTGGTCTGCATTTGACCTCCCATTTATTTGTAAGCATTCCTGTTTCCAGCCATAGCTCCCCACAACTTCACATCTGAATAATTTCTCCTGCACTGCATGGTCATAATATTGACAAACAGAGCTAATGAGAGCAATTAAACTGCCATCTGTTTAACAAAACACACACTTCTAAGAGAATACCCACAGACTCACTGCATTTAGCACATCTTCGCCACACTGAAATGACATGTTAGAATCAATACAAAATATTTATTTTTTTCCAAACCACAAAATTTACCCCAGAGCCACACTATAAATTTCCTAGAATTATAAACCATTAACATTTTTCTTAACAACACAGTCCCACAGAAATGAAGGTAACTTTTGACCAGCAGGGGTACAATGTATACTGAGGTCCTGTTAGAATGTACCTCTAATGAGAACTTTCTCTTAACTCTCCCAGAGCCACACCATCAACATCAGTGGAAACAGTGTATGTACTTGTGCCACTTGGCTCTGGAAAGAAGTTCAAAATAGGGTCTTGACCAGTGGAGGGGGGAAAGTGTCAGTGACTTAGTTCATCAAAACTAAGGGAACAAAACAGGAATCATTACCCTTGAAAAAGAACAGGGGTCCTTTCATTGATTCTGGTGGCCAGAAACTGGGGCAGATTTCCATAAGGTAATGAAAGCAACAAGAAATCCATTTCTCCAAGAACTCCCTACTTTAACTTCTGATAAACATGAACTTCATCTTATGCATGTTACTGAAAACCGCAACCACAACCGAAAAGGTCCTATAAACCTATTCTAGGTGTCAGTCAAGGGATTCAAATTCTGAGCTTACATTTTGAAGTCCCCTTAAGAGGCCTAGACCTGGAGTAAAGTAAACATAATACTCTGAAACACAATAAGACAACATAAAAAAATCAGCTCAAAACATCCAAACTGACTAGATACCTAATGTAGGTTTTTTGTTTTGCTTCTTAGTTTTAAAATGTTTTAATACCTCAGATTAGTGTACATTCATAAAACAATGTTCGGTTATTTTTAATAATAGCTGCTTATTAAACAACTGAATTTTAGCTCAAGGGCAATGCTTCTATAATAATCATGGAAATAATTAACTGCCATAAAACAGAAAAAAACACAGAAGAAAATACAGCCAACCTCAATAAGAAAAGATGACAAAATCTGAAAGGGCTCCTCTAGAGATTCAACAGGCTTATTTAAATACTATGATACAAATGCGCCTGCTCACTTTATGCTGCAGAAACCAATCGTGTTTGCTAGAATACCATGACCTTTGCCGGTACATGTGCACAGACCACCACTCTGAAGTTCTTTCGTGCTGAAAAACATTCAAGTCCCTTGTTCGGTCATTACAGAATATTGCAAGGCGATGCATGTGCAAACTCTTCCTGAGGAATTCTACTTGTGTGCAAATTTGCAACCCGACAGAAAGCACAGCGTCTGTAGCCAGGGGAGTGGCAGCTCTACGGGGCTGGGACACTGGAGACGCACACAGCAGTAACGCCATGGCGCCCATCCTCCTGCCGGCTCACTTGCTGCCCAGTTTCCTTCCTATACCCCGAAGAAAGGAGGAACTGCCTCAATCTTGTAAAAGGGACAGGGAGGAAAAAGAAAAAAGTAACTTTCCCACAAAATTTAATAATGCACAACTCATGCATCCAGGTTTGTGTTTCTTCTAAATCTACCTAAGAGCTGCTAGATTAAGAGTCACATTCTACGAGTTTGGCTTTCCGCCCCACAGAAAACAAAGCGTGCAGCTGTGACAACAGAGACCAGGAGAGGACACTGTTACTGAAGCATAAGGCCAACTCTGAAAGTAAGTACCATCTCTCAAGACTAGCATCATGTACTTTGGCAGGTCATTATCCCAAGGTGACCGGGCTGGCTTTCTTTTGGAGAGTCTTGGTTCAGGCTGCACACACACACTCCAGTCAGGCTCACTGAATCAACCATGTGTAGCCTAATCAGACAATCAATGTACAATTTTCTGTCCTCAGTGATCTGGGCCCCACAAAAGCCAGGACTTAACTGGGGTCGGAAAACTACATACTGTACTGGCAAGAAGAATACAAGTAAACACGAGAAGAAAATACTTTCTGGCTGACCGTGCTTAGTCAATACAAAATGGAGGGCAAATCTTATTTCCTCTCATGTTGCAAACTAAGAATTCTGTTAAGAAATCCAATTAAATAAGCAAGGTCAATTTCTACTTAAAATAAAGAAATAGGGTTTTCATCCTGCAATGTACCTCAAGGGGCCAAGATGAGTAACAACCAAGTGACACGCACTAGGAAGATGAGTATATTCTTTCCATAGTGCCTTCCATTCATGGCTTTGCAGTAAGCCCTGGCCCACTGCGAGCTGCAGTGCTGTGCAAATATTTAGAGAAACTGAATTTTGCAAACTTTGCCCACTTTTTGTTAACACATACATAATAATAAAAAGAAGAAATATAAAATATTTCTCCATTAACTTAATAATGCAAAAGCATCCAAAGATTTTAATGCCAATTCACCTAATACAATGCTTTTATAGAGAAAGCTTCACTGTTGGCCAAAGAATATTCTCCCAGAAAAAGCATTTGGGCACATTATTAGGATAAGGAAAAATTCACCCATATTTAAAGAAACATCCCAATTTTATTCCTTTCAGAAGTATTATTAAAACCACTCAGGAGAGACATTAGTCGCAGGTGTTCCTTATAAGCCCACAGCAAGCATTCCATGGCAAAAAGTAAAATTTGGACTTCATGATAGAATGGAATTCTTCCCTGACACAACGTTACTGGGGTAGCAAATCAACCTGTACAGGGCACAGGAGAGCCTGTATATATGCTTACAGTAATTCAGTGTTTATCAATACAACCTAAGATGCTCACAGAGTTCAACAAGTCCAGTTCAAAGTCCTCTGCAAAATCCACCAACGCTGGCTGATTTGACAATCTTGTACGTTCACATCTCAGAACACTAATTACAAATAGAAGACTTCTATTAGATGACTTCCTTGCTCCTATCATCCCACTTCAAACTCTCCCATCCAGCCTGCTCCCCCCCCCAAAACAAACTGAATTGACAGAAGCAACTGTATGAGAAACCTGACAATCAGAACTGTGACACTATCCCTGATAGATCTTGTTTTGCCCCAAGTTCTCTGAAGAGGTAAATATTAGTGTGACATAGCCAGAGCCAAGCATATGCTCAATTTAGAGTCAAGCAAAATTGAGAAGAAAAATATTTTCACCTGCCACACCTATTTTTCTTTGCCTTCCAAAAACAACTAGAATAAGCTTTCGAGTCTTTTGTAAGAAACTAAACAGCACTGTGGGTGTAGAAAAAAATAAACAAAATATAGCTGTGTCACAGCTGCACAGAAGCTTCAAACAGCAATGCTACTTCTCTATTATACTTGAATATAATGCTAAAAGAGATGCAGACTGCAGACTTTTCTTTAAAAGTACCTATCTCACCCATTTAAAATGAAATGGATCCAGAAGCCCACAACAATTATTATATTTGGATTTAATAACCAGATCTGCTTCCTAGAGCATCACAGTAACAAGCTGTTACCACTGGAAATTTCTCAACACTAAAAAGGGAGCGTTAGTGCTAAAGTACAGCCCACCCCTACACTAGCATCATGCCAATACTCCAGCAGCTGATGAAATCATGTGAAGTGACATGAGGGAATGGGTATGTTCTACAAGAGTTGGTCCCCAACATTAAGATGAATATGCCACAGTGAGGCAAGGGGCGATCTGACCAGTGAGCAACAGGCTTCTATTTTCCCACTTATTTAGCATCCTGCTAGAAAGTCACACCTGACATCTTAGTGGGCTAGTCTGAGATACCATCAACCTTTTCAGGAAGCATTTGTGAGTTGAACACCATGGTCACAGAGTTACAAAGTGCACAAAGCTCAAGGCACAGAATGGAAAAGAGTTGTGAACTGATGAGGGGAAAAGTTATGGCAGAAGCCAAGTTAGCGTTTTCCTTTAACAAGACTCTCTAATGCTAAACAAAGACCAACTCTTTTAAAAGGGGGTTATTGTTTTGGTAATGGATGAAAAACAGGGTATTGTAATGATCTGCTTGATTTTAAAGCAAAAGAGAGCCTGATGTGCAAAGCCAATGTACTGAAGTGCCAAGTCCACAAATGAACAAAACAAGTGCTTTGGGGCAGGAAAAAAAAAAAAAAAGATTCTTCTGCTCTTATATTTTTGGAGGAAGCTGCTGATATTGGCTGCTGGATTTCCCTCAGCAATGGTCACTTTTCAAGATGCTTGTTCCTCACGGAATCTGTAGATGAACTCATTAAAAGATTGTCCCATTTCAAAATCATCCCCAAGTCTAGCAGCAACTGTTTTTTTGTTTTTGTTATTTTTGTTGTTTTTAAAATCACAAACCAAAGTAAGAAGTCCAACATCCTCTTCCAAGACCAACTTTGTGACAGCGCTCCTGGGTGTCTGCAGGCCCCCCGCTGTGCTCCGAATACAGTCTCTGCAGCTCCAGTGTGTCCTCTTTGGGGAGGAAAGTACATTCAATACATTCACTATCTGTACCCTCTGGAACTTGCACATGCCGATGAGCTGTCTGGAAAAGAAACATCGCAATGGGAAAAAGTATGAATAGCAGATAGCATTTGATAATGGTAAGAATCCATTTAATACGTATTTCTCACCCCTCTCTCAATCCCCAAAAGGAGATTTAAACAAACAAACAGACTGACTGAAGTGAAAGGGCAACTGAGGCGAGGCCATAATCCCATTCTAGCAGAGACTCCACGATCTGAGACCCCCGCCACCAACTGGACTCCAGAGCCGCCACAGCTCGCAGAACAGTCTGGCCCTGATCACACCAAGTGCCTCGTGAGCCCACCATTGAGAACACTATGGATTTCATTATACTCACTGCACGCCTCCCCCCCCCCAGAAGCTGCATGAGAAAACAAAACCACCCGAAACGGTAAGGAACACCATTACTTACTATAAGCCAACTCATCCCCAGCTCTTTTCCGGGACTGGTCACCTCTGGGGATAAGAAAAGAAGAAGGAATTAATCAAGAACATGCAGACATCTTCATACACCAAAAGAGGAGAAATGAAGGGGCAGAACTGATAGCAAGCAGATATTTCAATTCTAACAACCTATCTTAAAACAAACATTAAACTTAAACAGTAGTTTACTCATTTATAACCTGGATAATCCTAGCTAAAAGGTGTTACCTTTTATTTTATTTTTTTAAAGTTGTTATTTATTTGACAGACACAGCGACACAGGGAACACAAACAGGGGGAGTGTGAGAGGGAGAAGCAGACTTCCCACTGAGCAGGGAGCCAGATGCGGGGCTTGATCCCAGGACCCTGGGATCATGACCTGAGCCAAAGACTCACGTTTAACGACTGGGCCAGTGAGGCACGCCAGGTGCTGCCTTTTAAATACAGAAAGCTTTTAAGTGAAACAAGGGTTATCTATAAAAATGGCTTACATTGGGTTCTAGAAACAGGTTCAGACTAAAAATGTCTTTGAAGATAAACCTGGATTCTGCTACCAACATCCTTAGTAAGCTGGCATATACTCGGCCATTTCAAATTTCAAATATGAATCCCAAATGTCCTCTCAAAATGTCCCCCCGCCCTCTTTTTAAATAGGGTCCACACCCAGCGGGGAGCCCAACATGGGGCTTGAATTCACGACCTGGGGATCAAGAGTTGAATGCTCAATTTACTGAGCCACCCAGGCAGACGAACCCTCCCCGCAAAAGTCTTATTATAAGACCTAACACTGTTTAAGGCTTTTGAAAAATCTCAGAATGTTCTTCTTTTTTTTTTTTAAGATTTTTATTTATTTATTTGAGAAGAGTGAGAGTTGAGAGATCACAGAGGGAGAAGGAGAAGCCAACTCGCCACTGAACAGGGAGCCCGATGTGGGACTTGATCCCAGGACCCTGAGATCATGACCTGCGCCAAAGGCAGCTTCTTAAGTGACTAAGCCACCCAGGTGCCCACAAAAATCTCAGAATCTTAATGTATACGAGTATCCTTCCAGCAGGTGGAAGAACACAAACCTTCACATGTATTAAACAGTTCATCTCTGACACCTATAAAAGTTCTAGTTCCACTTAAAGACAAGGAAATAAAAGTCCTGAGTAGGTCTTGTGCTGCCTATAAATCCTAGTTTTGTCTCCCCAGTTTCTCAGAAAATAACCCAGACAAACAATTAAAATGCTCAAGTAATGAGTAACAACAATGGATTTGCCAGCTTTCTCTTGCTCAGTCCCTTAGTACCATCTACATGTTCATCTCCTCTTTCCCGAAACACTTTTGGCTCTACCCAACACTGTCCTTGGCCACTGTTTCTTCTCTGTGTATACAGTCTGTGTAGTCTAGGACAGCAATCATACCACTACTGTTACTTGAAAGACTATCCATATGCCAATGACTCCCAGATTCCTGTCTCCAGCTCTCATTTCTTCCCTACACTTCAGACTTGTAGGTCCAACTGTCTCCTTACCACTGTTACTTGGATGACTGTTAAATACTGACAGTCTACCTATAGCCAGTGACTCCACTCCAACCCCACTCCTTCAGTCTTCCTCAATAAATGGCCCTACTAACCCTCAGACCGAAACCTTGCTAAATCCTTGATTTCCTTCTTCTTCTCCCTCTGGAGCACTCTGTAGCAAAACATAATACAAAATCAAACACTTCCCATCAACTCCATGGCTGCACTCCCCCAACCCATGCCACTATCATCTCTCCCCTACGCAATCTGCAAGAGTCTTTTTTTTTTTTTTTTAAAGATTTTATTTATTTGACAGAGAGAAACACAGCCAGAGAGGGAACACAAGCAGGGGGAGTGAGAGAGGGAGAAGCAGGCTTCCTGCTGAGCAGGGACTCCGATGTGGGACTTGATCCCGGGTCTCCAGGATCATGACCTGAGCTGAAGGCAGTCGCTTAACCAACTGAGCCACCCAGGCGCCCCAAGAGTCTTATTATTAGTCCAGACCAGAGCCAGAGCAATCTTAGGTAAAAAGCATAAATTAGATTATTTCATGTCTCTGATTAAAGCCCTTCAGTGGCTTTCCATCACAGTTAAGAATCAATTCAAATTCATTTTCCTGGTCCTGTGAGACGTGGTTTCACCCTCCTCTTCTACTTTTTGTTCACTGTGTGTCAGCCACGCTGGCTTTGCTTCTTCCTTGGGACATGCCAGCACTTTCGTACTTTCCATTTTCCCTACCTGTAGCACTCTTGCCATCAGTTCTACCACCTACGACTTCACTGGAATGTCTGCCCCTCGGAAGGCATTTCATGTCCCAGTTAGCTGGACCAGCCCTTCACACATGCCCTGGTCACTCACTCACTCACTATCCCATGCTATGTCCCAATTTCTTTACAGCACTTTTTATTATTTGAAATAATTTGCTTATGTGTTTGTTTATCTCCCAACATTAGAGCATAAGCTCCCTAAAAACAGGAACTCATTTACCCAGTACCTAAGAACAGTGTCTCATAGAAAATAAATATTGGTTGAATTAACAAATCAGTGAATAATTGATAAATGGTCTCCAAAGACATACTATGAAGATGCTAGCCTGAGTAATTATTTCATGCTTCAGAGTGATCTCCTAGATTAGCAGTTTCCCACTCCCTTTCTCTGGCTGTGCTCAAGACCAGGACAGAAACCTCTTGCTGGGCGAAGTGAGGAGTCTCAATGCCCCGGCAGGAAGAGAAGATACCGAATGGCCTCTGAAGGGTTCTTCTCTAGGTTGGGCATTTGGAGAAAAACATGCACCACATTTAGCATGAACTAGCCTTAGAGAGCCTACAGAGCTCTCAACACCTGTGTCCTAAATGCCACTCTTTAAACACCTATGCCTACAAAGCCAGATGGTAACTTGCATTATTATTCATACTTATATACTATCTTATATGAATACCATCACAGTATCATTCACCAAATATTCTGAAACAAATAAACAAATATCAAAAAGGAAGACAAAAGATTTTATATCCAGAATTTCAACTTCTATACATAACCTTCATTCTCACCCCTGAAGGGTTAAATAAAAACTGAACGTGCAAAAATAATAGGAGAAAAATATAGCTATGAAAACAACAGAAGGCACAGAGACAGAATATAGATGTGATCTACTCAAGAGGCTGCCAAAGATATCACCTAATGCCCCAAGTCTAGAACACTATGGTTGTCCTCAAAACCAGACCCCTGTTACTAAATGAAAAAGTGCCAATTCTAGAGTGACCCTCTCAGCTAAAAAGATCAACAATACCCCTTTCAAGGTACCATTTTGTTCCAGAAATCCAAGTAACAATTTCTCTGGAAAATGCTTACCTTTAAAAGCTATTTACTACAAGTTTTGAAGAGGTCCAATAGGCTGTTTTGAAAGAGAATGTTGTATCTGAGGGCATGCATGTTAGAAGTTCCCAAATAAGCTTCCCCTGTAATGTAACAGACACCAACCTGCCCTTCCCACCCTCCAATAATCAATTCAATTACACAGATAACTGATAAAAACAAAATGTTGCTTTTACTTATGTTAATTCTAGCTTACAAATAAGTATATTTCCATGTATCTAAAGATGCTGCACATAAACTCCAGCTCAAATGAGAAATACCCATTAACTGTAATTGAGGATATATTTGACAACATTCACATCATTTCAAAACACTCTGAAGACATACTGTGCCATCTATATCAAAGCTGGGTGCTGCCTTTCAGGACCAAACCATGTAAATGGAACATAGTCATAAATGAAAAAACAGTTCGCAAAGCTCAACAGGAAGCATGTGACTGGTTAGGCGTGAACCGTAAAATGACTGCCAATCAGAACGGCCAGTAACAGAATTCTTGTTAAATAGCCTGTATTATAACCTCAAGGTTTTCTGCACCCGCGAACACCATTTTTCCAAAACAATCCTAGACAACTGATCAAAGGCAGCATCACGTCTGGCAGGGCAGGATGTGGAAGGCTCTCATACACAAGAGCGGGAAGCACTGGCAGACTTTGCTCTCAGTGCTAAGTATAGGACGTGGGCACATCCTTTCCGAAGGGTCTGAGCCAGTTTGGCAGTGCACTGCAGGAAGTCCGAGAATGTCAGATTAGGCAGGACCTACAATGTGCAAAGTACCCACCAGAATAATTTGTGAGGCAGACTTTAATTCTCATATTAATGTATAACATGTTGTTAATTCTAGAAATGGCCCAATTTAGTCTGTGCAACAAAACAGTTTAATCATATCACCTCTTGGAATACTAACGTTTAAATGCAGCCCTGACCCTGGTCTCTTCTTTCAGTCCCAAAATTAGGGTTAGGAAAATATCTCTGGATATGTTTACAAAGCTCTACACTCTGTTGTGGAAGGTGAGTTCAAGGTGTTCCGAAAAATCCAGAAGAGCTACCTTCATACATTGCTTCATAGAAATAAAAATTTTCAGAAGCTTGTTTCTTATTTTTATTTTTTAAAGATTTTACTTATTTATTTGACAGAAAAAGACACAGTGAAAGAGGGGACACAAGCAGGGGAGGGAGCAGGAGAAGCAGGCCTCCTACTGAGCAGGGAACCTGATGGGGGGCTCAATCCCAGGACCCTGAGATCATGACCTGAGCCGAAGGCAGACGCTTAATGACTGAGCCACCCAGGTGCCCCCAGAAGCTTGTTTATCTTTTCAAGCATCAATAAATTCACCTCTAAAATTAAAAGCAACCATTCAAATAAAAACATGAATAAAAGCATATAAGACTTCAATATTATGGTAAGCCTAGAGAAAACCATAAAAGGCTTTCTCAGATTATTTTGCATCTACTTAATTTAAGAAAAAACTTTTAACTAATTCAAAACCTGTAAGCCATAAAGACATAACCTGATAAAGTTACACAAAAATTAAAAACTTCTGCATGACTTAAAATAAAACAAAACCACCATAAGCAGGGGTGCCTGGGTGGCTCAGTGGGTTAAAGCCTCTGCCTTCAGCTCAGGTCATGATCTCAGGGTCCTGGGATCAAGGCCCGCATCGGGCTCTCTGCTCCGCAGAGAGCCTGCTTCCTCCTCTCTCTCTGACTGCCTCTCTGCCTACTTGTGATCTCTGTCAAATAAATAAATAAAATCTTAAAAAAAAAAATGTGCATGAAAATACAGCCTTAAAAAAAAAAAAAAAAACACCATAAGCAAAGTCATAGACAAACTGCAAAACTTAACTGACTTATCTCGGGCAGAGAATCAATCGCTTCAACATAGAAACAACTCCTAGAATTCAAGGAAAAAAGGCTAACAAATAGAAAAGTGAGCAAAGGGCATAAACAGGCTGGATACAGAAAAAGAAATACAAGCCTGGTAATATTCTCAGCTTCACTCTTACTAAGAGAAATACAAATTAAAGTAACTCTTGAGTAATTATTTTTTACCTGCCAGATCAGTGAAAATCCCAAAGCCTAACAAATATATATACTCTACCAGCCAGGCCAGGAAGAAGAGGAACTTTTCAAAACCGTGCTGGTAGATATGAAAAATAGCACAAACCCCCATGAAGCGCAAGTTGGGGATATTAATCAAAGTTACAACTGCATTTATTCCTGACCCAGCAACCCCATTTAGGGGAGTTGACTCTCCAGATGTACCTGCAACAGGTACACAGCTATCCATGTACAAGAGTACTCATCACAAGCATTCTCCATCCCAGCAAGAATGAAAATAATTCCAACTGCCATCCACAGGGGACTGGTTACACATGTTCTATCTACACAACAGAAGGGGTAAGAAAGGAGTAAAAGAAAGAACATATATTGTGTTGTTTGTATCTGTATATTAAAAGAAGCACTGAAAGGAATCACAAGGAACTAATAAAATGGTTACCTACAGGGGCAGAAATAGATGGGGAGACAAGTAGGAGCAAAACTTCTCAATGTGTACTTTTTATATCATTTTGACTTGTGAATCACATGAATGTAATAGGTCTTCAAATTATTATGGCATTATATGGGCTCATTCTGTATATGAAACTAATACTGCTAATTAGAAATATTATAATTAATGTCAGAAAACACCTGACCATTGGACTTCAGTGAGAAAAACTAGCTGCCTACATTCCAGCATTTTCTATGGCCTTGCCTTCCCTTAACTTGACCCAAGAAGTCAGGTCTACCAGACCCACCTACACAGCCTCCGTGAGCCTTTTCCATGTGAGCTGCCAGTGAGTGAGCAAATGACCAGTGGATTACTCGGTGTCCCCGTGTCCACAGGAAATACAGATGGCACCAGGACAAAAGGGGAATAAACAGCAATGCGTAAGGCTGCAAAGAACAGATTTTCTGCTTTCTTTCCTAACCTGTGCTGAGACTAGAGACAGTAAAAATGATCTTGGTCAAGAATGGTACTCTGAGATTTAGCTTGGCCTCAGAACCTGTGAAAGAGAATGTCCATCCCTAGCCCTAGTTAGATAAGTGAGTCAAAATTCAACCTACTATTTATGATTGCAACTATACCTCAGGGAGAAATCAAGGTGTCTAACTTTCTATAATTTTCTTCCTTTAATGTCAGGAATTCAAATAAGAGAAGATATGTAAAAGTACTAAGTGAAAAATAAGGATCATGAAAATATAAGGCCTTACTGCACCCTTCAATGATTTGGTGATGCAATTGGGTGTTTTCCCATAGTATAATCTATTTTGGTTGAAAATATGCACTTTGGAAGATTTTTTGGGGTACAGTCAGGATCGTGAATTGCAATTTAGAAAAATCAGCCACATGTATATATCAAAACCAAGTAAGGCAAATTTTCTGGACACATATAAAGAGGTATCCTACCTTTTAAGAAGAAACAGGTAGAATTTAGGGCAAAAGTAAAAATACAAAAACCAGAATCGAAAAGTCACTTTACTGGTTTAATCAAACTGGTCATTTGCTAGGTCATTCAAAAAAGTACGTTATAGGGGTGCCTGGGTGGCTCAGTCATTAAGTGACTGCCTTTGGCTCAGGTCATGATCCTGGAGTCCCGGGACTGAGCTGCGCATCGGGCTTCCTGCTCGGCGGGAGGTGTGCTTCTCCCTCTCTCACTCCCCCTGCTGTGTTCCCTCTCTAGCTGTGTTTCTCTCTGTCAAATAAATAAATAAAATCTTAAAAAAAAAAAAGTACATTATAACTAATCCTAACATTTCACCAATGCTGAGGACAATAGAGAGGGTCACAACTCGAAGAGTGCTTATAGGCCTCTCAGCCTCACTGCTCCCCCAATGAGAGCTCCTTTCTTCCAAATCCGTGTTCAGTGAAGGGCAGCTTCCATAAACTCAAATCCCAGCGTCACCTTCACTGCTCCATGTTTCCCATTCTAAGAACCCTGGCCTCCCTCCCTTGCCAAACCAAAATGGCCAAAGGATATGGACATACTTTGTCAAAAAGAAGGAAAAACTTACCTTGTAAAACCATTCTGTATAAGTTCTCTTTGAAGTTTCTGATCTTCAGCAGCATATTCAGAAAGCTCAGATTCCACAGCCGGAGGAAGAATGTTTGGAATAAATTTAGAAAACAGAGTTGGAGCCATCTGAACCCACTCTGTGAGGGAAGGAAAAGATTCATTAAGGAAATCATAAAGACAAATTAAATGAAAAAGGGAAAGCTTTCTTTGTTCTCAGAAAGAATGTATGTATCAAACCAAACTTAAAGTGGGAAAAAAATTAGTGCAATCCCATTCAGATAAGGAATATACAAACAGGTTAAATGTCCTTTCTAAAAAGAATTTACAGTACAAAGAAAGCAGGTATTTTATTTTGTTGATAAACGAACACTCTCTTCCCTTTATTTTGTGAACACTAAATATAAATAACATCAACCTGTATTAAGGGCACGCTACAACTGGCACTCCTCCGTCCTCGTTGCTGTCCTAATTTAGCACTACCTCTTTTTAGATTCTTTTAATCCTGCCCTTTCAAATTTTCCTTTTGCTGCATAGACCGAAAACCATAAAATGTCAATCTGTATTTAATCCAGTGAGCTCACTTTAAAAATTGTAATCTGAGTAAATAATTCTAAATCTAAAAAAAAAAAAAGTTTGCTGCTGTGCAATGCTGGGTCACTGGTAAATAAAAAATGTTCAACAGGAGAACAGTGAAGTTAGACATGACCAAAACAAAACAACAACAAAAACCGGTACCCCCCCCACACACACACACACAAAATCCACTCATCCCTCGCATAAACTCATGGCAGAATGTTCTCAACAGTGTCCCTCCTTCCAGCTCAACTCAAATATACCTTTAGAGTCTCAATACGGTGCCTTGGAGAACCACTAATCGATCGGTGAAAGGTGGCAGGAGTCAAACTGATCTGCTATTTTATGGAACTCCAGGCAATCATTAATATAAAGACGAAGAAACCAAAAAGAATATGTATTAAATGAAGAAGTGCAGGATGGGACAGCTGGCACTGTGCCTAAACTAAGCTTCTAAAGATCACATGGAAACACACCAAAAATTTTAATAGTCATAAGAACTTACAAGGATTAGGGCTCAGGAATTTAGTTTAAAAAAACTTCCTCGGGTGATTCAGATGCATTCATCATACAAAGATCAGCACCTGAGAACCAGTGCAATGAATGCAACTTTTACACTTAAAATTCAACTTTTAAAATATGTTA
The DNA here is from genome assembly GCA_004023965.1 of Spilogale gracilis. NCBI lineage: Eukaryota > Metazoa > Chordata > Mammalia > Carnivora > Mephitidae > Spilogale > Spilogale gracilis. The sequence continues at coordinate 17,626 of PITA01007459.1, read as the reverse complement.
ACCTTAATCTGTCAGGTGAATAAAACTACCTTAACAAACCAAGAACACAGTGGGTAATGGCAAGGCATATAAATATCAAAATATGTTTAACAGTATCTCAGAAAATGCCCTGGGCAGCAAAAGGTTAATCTCTGATAAAATTCTCCTTTTCAAAAGGACAACTCTCAAATACAGAATTCTCACAAGTAGTATGAATCCTATTACAAGAGTTCAAACCTGGATAAAAATATACCTATAAATTTTTCTACACTTAGTCATTAGTTTTATTCTGCAATTTTGTTATTTATGAGAAAAGCCAGAGCTGATAAAGCTGCCTACTTGGGAAACAGAATTTAGAAATTTGTTACACTGCACTTAGATGCCTTCCAAAATTAAAGAAAAAAAAAATCATTCATAACCTAGCACACTAAAAGAAAATTCATGAGCCATTTTTATCACATTTAGTAAAATAAATATATAAAGCTGTGAAAAACTAGAAATATGAGTCTAATAGGACATATGTAATATTTTTGCTACTTTACAGAAGTAATTACTAAGAATAACTTGTTTATGAAGTTATGAGGAATAGAGTAAGATCTGATGCAAATTTAAGGTAAAATGACATCTGGATATTCTAGAAGACCCTAACTACTGAAAGTAGCCTCGGAAAGAAGGCATTTCTGACATCACAGTCTACCTACAATACCACAGTTTTTAACTGGTTTTTATTTCAGCAAGCTAAATTCTTTTTTTTTTTTTTTTAAGATTTTATTTATTTATTTAGACAGAGAGAAACACAGCAAGAGAGGAAGCACAAGCAGGGGGAGTGAAAGAGGGAGAAGCAGGCTTCCGACCAAGCAGGGAGCCCAATGTGGGGCTCGATCCCGGGTCATGACCTGAGCCGAAGGCAGACACTTAAGGCGTAATGACTGAGCCACCCAGGCGCCCCTCAGCAAGCTAAATTCTAAGGTATCTTCAAGTAAACAATCAAGCCATCAATTAATTAAAATAGCTACTGGATCTAACTGGATAGTAATAAAATCAGCTAACGTTAGTTATGCTTATTATCAGGTACTATGTTAAGCTCTTTAGATAATGTATTACTTCATTTAACCCTTATATGACAAATTAATTCCACAAAAAAAGTACTGTCAAAAAAGCATCCCTATGTTTCTAGATGGTAGCACAATGTTCTACCCTGAGAACTTTTGCAATCTCTCTACTATGGACTTTTAAAAAATTTGCTAGACAACTGTATATGACCATTTTGACATTCTGGCTTACAAATAAAGATATATACAAAATATCATGGAATTCCTTTAAATTCACGGTGGCTTTTTACTCTAAGATGGACACATTAAGATAATTTACAAACCATGCCTTTGAATATAGTGATCTTTGATTCTTGGTTCTGCTTTTCTGAGTATCTCTCTCCTCACAACATACTTATGAAATGACTATAATTTTACCAATACTTCTAGATTCCCTGCAAGTTATAAAATAGGCCTAGGAATATGGGAGTTGTGGATGTGTATGTCAATGCATATCTAGAGTGTGGGGGTATAAGTGAAGGAGAAACTCCACAACAAAAAAGAATGGACATGAGATTCAATTTTTTTTAAGACTTTTTTTTTTTTTTTTTTTTTTTTTGACAGAGAGAAACACAGCCAGAGAGGGAACACAAGCAGGGGGAGTGAGAGAGGGAGAAGCAGGCTTCCCGCCGAGCAGGCAGCCTGATGTGGGGCTGGATCCTGGGCCTCCAGGATCATGACCTGAGCCGAAGGCAGTTGCTTAACCAACTGAGCCACCCAGGCGCCCCGAGATTCAATTTTATCCAAAATGTCTGCTACAAATTATTTATTGTATTTCCTAAACTAGTTGGTTTTCACTAGGACAGAAAGAATTCCAAGTTCACATTTCACAATGATGAGTGTAGTATCTACTAAAAAAATTTTTTTTTTGCTATAACAGACACCATTAGGCCTCAAAAAACACAGGGACAAATACTGCCCTCTTGGATAAGGCTGGACCTGTCATAAACAAACAAACAAACAAACAAATAAGTCCAGCCCCCAAAGAAATGGCAGTTGTTTACCTGGTCTGAGAGTGTATAGGCCTTTCACAATATTTGCCATAGTTGAAGGTGTGACCTGAAACGGTGTTGACTGGGCTTCTAAAAGTAAAGCTGAAAGAAGAGAAAATGGGTTATAAAGATGATAAAACAGTAATTGTCAAGGTTTCTGTATTATTATTCCTCCTGAAACTAAAGGGCAAACAAGTGCAAGAAAAGAGCAGCCCCAGAGAGCAAACCAAGTCTATACTCTAAAGATTATTTTTTTTTAATCCAATGTAGTAGAGCTCAATCTAACAAGTAAATATCTGCAGGTCTGTTAAAACACAAATGGAGAGGATTAAACTAATGGAGGTTCTGAAAATAAGCTTTCCAAAAGCAATAGTAGTCACGATACTTAGCGAGTGATCTGAAAGTGCTTCCCATTAAGTTCATGAGTCAGAAGATTTACATTTGGAAAATACAATATTCTCTAACTCCCCCAACCATTCCTCTTTCCCCAAATCACCATATTCGAGGCCCTTGAGATTTTTTTGAAAGACACAAACATTATTGGTAATTTTAGTAACTGCAACTGGAGTCAGAAACTCAAATTCCCAAACAGTACAGCTGCACATACTTTTTCCTTACTAAACATACAGGCAAGTGATTGCCTGGCTTATCCTTAATTTCCTAACTCACAACCACATGACCCCGACTGACCATGCCATGTCAGTTTTCTTTTAGGTTACCTTCTCCAATGAAAATTTTATTAGAACACACTTAATGATAGATAGTATCATTATGAGATACGAAGGTGTGTATTCCATTATTTTAGTGGATACAACAGATAACAATGATTCCAAACAGTTAATCTTTAATTTCTCTCTCAAAGACCACCCGCAATTTACTACCACCAAACCTCACAAAACTTGGCATAATTGTATTCTAAGCCAGGCTTCTAAAGCTGTGTAGGCAGGCTATGTCTTTTCAAAAATGAAAGTGCCACCTCAACCGACCAACAATGATTTTATACTGAAGACCAGAGGTGCACCATTCAAGTGGATCCTTCTGATTCTATCAGCAACAGACAGTGATAACTCTGAACACCACCGATAAATTCCATGGATGACAAATGTTAAGCACTGCAGAAAGCCATGTTTCAGGATGTAATGTTTAAAAATTGCAATTCTGAATTTTGGGTCCTGGGAGTCTCTTCAACTCAAGATTATCTCTAATTCAACATGTGCCCCACATGCAGGCTCTATTTCTACTCATTTTCCTACTTTTGACAATCGTTTTGGCCTTCCTAAGTCTTGTTCCCACTAACTCTTCACTTTCAATCACACGTTCATTATGTAGTCAAATATATACATTTTTAAATGAAGAAATGGTACATTTATAGATTAAATTATATATAAAATATATAAAAATAAATTTGTGATGAATTAATGAAAAGAATTACATTTAATAATGATTACAGAATTGAGAAGGTATAACAGTTCACTAAAATCCTCTCCACCTAAATTCTTTTCAGGAGAATGGTACTTAAGAGCCTAGTTGATCTCCTTTTTTAAGGAAAAAGAAGGGCATGGGGGGAGGGGCAGCATCTTGAAACTGGGAAGAAAATATTTATTTTGTATTTAACAGCTGTAGGTACTTTACAGGTTTAATTCTTTTAAGCTTTATTTAGGATTTACTTTCTCACATGCTTAATTACCATCTACTTTAAAAAAAAAACAAAAACAGATAAGGAAACTGAGGCTAAAACAAAATAAAAAACACTGTGTACCGTGCCCAAAGTCACAGAGCTAGCAAGTGGCAGAGAGGGCTGAGAACCTGGGTCTCATGCTAAATTCTGTATTCTTTTGCGTTTCACCACGCCACCACGGAATACAGATCTTATATGTAATAGTGAAAGGCTGCTGTAAAGGCCCCCACCCTCCAGGATGTAAGAGCAGACCCACATTCTGTTATCTGAGCCCAGCAACCGGCAGGCAGTTACCCAGGCCCCAAGGACCGCGCGCAAGCAGCTTGTCACATACCTCTTGCTAGCCCAAATTAGGACATAGATCCCCCTGTAGAGACGATTGGTGAAAGTATGTGATTTGTCATAAACTGATTGGCTGCCTGCCTGCAGACCCTGCTGTGGTGTTTTAAACTAATTGGCTGTCGATGCGCGGGCTTTGCTGTAACGGACAATGTAGTTCTATATAAGGTCGCCCCCGGGAAAGCTCGGGGCTCTCAGCCGCTGACTGGTTTGGGGGTCAGGCTGTGGGCCGGAGCATGCTTGAATAAACCCTTTGCATCTTGCATGAGATTGTCTCTTGGTGTCCTCCATTCAGCGCAAGCTCCTTTTAGTAACAGTTTTCTCCCCAAATTATAGAATTAAAAAAGGAAAAAAAGCTAAGAATCCTCCAACAATTCCACTGATTGTTGATTTTAAGTTAACAGGTTTAAAACTAGACTAGGCCCTTCCTGAACTTCTAGGACTAACCTCTTTCATTACAGTTTATGACCCTTAAGTCTCGAGAGATTAAGTGCTGTCCTCAAAGTCACACAGCTTCTTTTTTTTTTTTTTTTTTTAAGATTTTATTTATTTGACAGAGAGAAACACAGCCAGAGAGGGAACACAAGCAGGGGGAGTGAGAGACGGAGAAGCAGGCTTCCCGCCAAGCAGGGAGCCCGATGTGGGACTCGATCCCAGGTCTCCGGGATCATGACCTGAGCCGAAGGCAGTCGCTTTAACCAACTGAGCCACCCAGGCGCCCCCACACAGCTTCTTAATAGCTTAACTGGAGCCAGAACCAAGCTCCTCCACTCTTTCAATTATTCCTCAGAGCTACAGCCTTGCCTAAGGGCTTCTTTCCTTTTTTAATATGAAAATTAATTCTTAAAACCAAAACTAAAATTAAAAATATTCTTGACTTGTAAGTTCAAACTACAAGAGTCTGAACTAAAAAGCAGAACCTAAGAATAAGTGATAATCATGTAAATTTTTAAAACCCTCTGTCAAAGTGAACTATACATCTCCACTGCAGCTCAATATACTACATTTTCTCTAGAAACTTCTACCATTAACTGGCTCATTTCACACACCTGCTCAGAATCATCAATATAAAAATACTACAGATGCCTTGGCTAAGGCAGATCCTGGTATTTCTGTTTTCAAAGTTTAAGGCAAAGTAAAAATTAAATTCAAAGAAAAACAATTTTACTACCAGCCAAAAGTAGAAGCTATTCTGTTTTATAAGCACATATGTATGAAGAGATGGTAGAAAACGACCTTTATTTACAGTGAGTAGTCACTGTCTTGATTCGTGAAACAATCGCTGAAACATGGCATCTGAGTACCAATTATTCATTAGCAGAGGGGGTGTTCATTTGGCTCTGCTGCAAAACATGGCCCCTAAATTCTTTTGGCAGGCCTCCCCTGGAGAGGTGTGCCCCCACCCACTCACCTGGAATCTGGGCTCTGTAACAGCTGCCCAACACAACACAGCAAAAGGGACTGTGCCAATTTCCAGGCCCAGGACTTAAGAAACTAGCAATTTCCATTTTCTACATCTTGAGACACTCACTCTTGGAGGAAACACAAGAGAGGAAACTACACCCACCAAACTAGCCAGTCATGTGAGTGAGCCATCCTGAAAGTCCCCAACCCGTGGGCAAATTACACCAGCCCATGCTGCGTACAGCAGAGATAAAGAGCCCCACCAAGCATGCCCAAACTGCAGGTTTGTGAGCAAAAGAAAAGGCTTTATAAAGACTACGTTTGGGGGTAGCATAATAATCATAATAATAAATGAAACACTAGCATTTGCAAATGTATTTAAAGCCACAGAAGAAAATTAACTGATCAGAATTTCAAATACAGACTTTGAGTGTAGTTATTTGTTTTGTTGGAGTGAGGGGGAAGTACAGGAAAATATAACTACACAATTAATATACTAATACGTCTCTACAACGAGACGAGAAATCAATTCTTCATAGCTCCATTTTTCCAACTTAATTAATATTAACCTTTCTATGCCTCAATTTCTCCATCTAACATAGAAGTAATAGCTACTACACCTTAGAGTTTGAGAAACAAATGTTAGTATTTGTAAAGTATCTAGAACAGGTCCCACTACATAGTAAGCAGGGACTTTATTTATTTATTTTTTTAATGATTTTATTTATTTATTTGACAGAAACAAGGTGAGAGAGGGAACACAAGCAGGGGGGAGTGAGAGAGGGAGAAGCAGGCTTCCCACCAAGCAAGGAGCCCGATGCGGGGCTCCATCCTGGGACTCTGGGATCATGACCTGAGCCAAAGGCAGCCGGTTAATGACTGAGCCACCCAGGCGCCCCAGGGAGTTTACTTTTTAAAAATCTTTTGCTGACCATCCACAGAGCATTAATACTTATTTAGGGTATCCCTTGTTGCTACACAGCCTAAACCAGTGAGGTCAATGGTCAATGTCTGAATCCCTTACTCTAAGCACGCTTGGTAATTGCTCAATAAATATGTGATAAGCTCAGTTTTATATAATTTACAAAAGATTTGGGGTGCTTGGGTGGCTCATAAAATGTGTCCAACTCTTGATCTCAGCTCAGGTTTTGATCTTGGGGTCATGAATTTAAGCCCTGCATTGGGCTCCACACTGAGAGTAAGCCTACTTTAAAAAAAAAAAAAAAAAAAAAAAAAAGCCTGGGGCACCTGGGTGGCTCAGTTAAGTGTCTGCTTTCAGGAGGGACCTGGAATCAAGCCCCACAATGGGCTTCCTGCTCAGTAGGAAGTCTGCTTCTCCTGCTCCCTCTGCCTGCTACACCCCCTGCTTGTGCTGTCAAATAATAAATAAAATCTTAAGGGAAAAAAAAAAAAAAACCTTAAGAAACTTTACAACTTACTTGGAAAAGAAAGGCATATCTACCTTTAAGTATACTTTTGAATGAAAATCAAACTATGTAATAAACAACAGGAAGATTACTTTTTTTGAAAAACACAAATTGATTAAAGATTTAAGAGAAAAAAAAATCATTTTTTTCCTGATTGTATGTCTTTACCTTTATGCAGAGACTCTTCACAGGGTATGCTCTTGTAAAATATCATGAATCTATGGAAAGCTCACACAGATTAAGGAGAGACTTCTCCATCAGATGCGAAAGACTATATTCTCTTTATATGCCCAATAAAATTGATTTCTAAATTAATGATAAATATAAAAACATATTCACTGAGTAAATAAAAGGTAGCATTTCTCTAAAGAGTGTTAACAGGAAAGACTTCAAGATGCTCTGTTCCATTTTACAATGAAAGCAAAGACAATCTCAACATCAGAGGTAATACTTAAGTGGTTATAAGAATGGGAATATCTTATGAGATTATGTTTAAACATGACCATGTTTATAAACATCTGTCCAACTTAAAAAAAAAAAAAAAGTTATGCTCCCAAGATTTTGGTCTCTATTCTGATCCTAGAATCTGTTGGGAACGTAATAATGAAACAAATATTACCTTAATCTACCATATTATTTGAAAACTTGGCCTTTCCAAAATAAACTGGCCCAATGTTTAACAATTCGTTTTCTTAATTCTTTTAATTTAAACTAAAAAATAAAGAAGTTTATAGTCAAGCTTAGAACAATAATTCTGTAAATACTGGTAAAAGTTCACTGTGGTAGAAACTAATTACGGCTATTAGAAAAGCAAAAAATACATATTATAAATCCAAGTACGTGACAAATTCTAAAATATGACTTCACTGATATGCCTCATAAAACATGAACTTTTAAAAGATGCTGAGACATTACGTTGTAGAAACTTCCTAAATTCCACTTAGAGAGGTATACTCTTTTTTAAAAAGTAGGATAAGATGCCACCTACTGTGAACGGGCAGGGGGCCCAAGAATAGGGGGAGAAAAAAACTAACTGGACTGGGTGCTTTGATCTGCTTACTTTACCAATCTACATTACCAAGTTAAACCTTTTATAAACCCCAATTCATAGAAGAAAAAACTCAAGATCAGAGGCTGAAAAGCTTGCCTAAGATACAGTTAATAAATGACTAGACTAGATTAGAGAAGGGATTTTACACCAAAGAGTAAAAATCAAAAAGAATTCTGTGCTATCATTTCAAAGATACAATACTGTGTTCTTTCTAGAATTATCAGTAACAAAGTTAGGGCGAACCCCTTAATAATATTTCCCCCATTGTCACAGGGGAAAAAAGGTAAGTATCAAGCCAGATATAAAGCACTGTCCAGTGACCTAGCTAAGTTGCTCCCAGCTCCCGAAGGGACTTCAAGTCACATCTTCAATTCCTCTGGTTCTGTCTCTATAGAACTGGACTTGCAACACCTCTTGCTGTTTGATTCAGATATTAACACTGGCTGCATATGCCAAAGCTCTCTGATCAAAAATCAAAAAGATCACTGCTCGTGTTAGCTCATCCCTGGAAGCGCAATTACTTACGCATTAGGCTGTAAATGTGCTTTTCTGCAACATGTTCCGTAAACAGCTTTATAAGGTCATCTTTTAGGTCTCTGTTAAGCTTGGTTTCGATGTAAAACTTATTCTGAAAAAGAAAATAAATTGTTTTTTAGTGCCTTAATTAGGGGGAGATGACTTATCTAATGAGCTGAAGCACCAAAAAATAAATTAATTTAGGAAACAATAAAGGTATTAATTAAAACATAAAAACCCAACATTAAAAAAAAACAAAAGTCCTGCTACTATTAGTTATTTGTCTTTCTGGCATGGGGTTAAAGCACATAAAGCTAAAATGTTATAACCATACACCTCCAAAAGAACGCAGGAAGATATTTAAGACATTAACTAAGCAGAGATGTAGAGACAAATGGACCACACTGTGTGACAGGCACATACTATACCCTTTAAAAATATTCTTTCACCATCAAAAGACAACAACAGGAAACACTAATAAAAGGTACCCCATTTATCAATGATATAGGCTGAGAGCACACACTGGTTGATTCCCCAACATATAGTCCGCTTCACTGATTACTCTTAAGTTCTTCAGCGTATGGCATTCTTAGGAATGGTCTTTGGTTCAAAGGCAGACATGTGACCCCATATAGAGCAATCAGATTGAAGAGAAGCACAGTTCAGAGCAAAGTATCTTATAAATCATCTTATGACCATGAGAACAAGATGAAACATGTTGTGTACGTCAAGGAGACAAGAAAGAATCTGAGTCCCTGATAACACTATTGAACCATGGGATTCGGCCAACCCTACAGACTGCCTTATTTGCTTAGTTTTATTACAAGAAATTAAAACTTTTCCTTATTTACTTAAATAACTTGATCAGGTGTTTTTATTTTTTTAAGATTTTATTTTTTTATTTGACAGAAAGAGAAATCACAAACAGGCAGAGAGGCAGGCAGAGAGCCCGATGCAGGCCTCAATCCCAGGACCCTGAGATCATGACCTGAGCCGAAGGCAGAGGCTTTAAACCACTGAGCCACCCAGGCGCCCAGGTGTTCTGTTCTTTTGTAGCCCAAAAGCATCATGATTAGAATGACTAGCCAAACATGACTCAATCTGTTCATGTTTAAATGTTACCTCAATGTACATGTGTGGGAAATAAAAACAGGAATGTTAACAAATTGCTCACTGATTCTCTTAAACACAGGATTATGAAAATTATAAAAATAACATACACATAGTAACAAAACAAAACCATGCAATAAAAACCAGTCTCCCACAGCAGACCCTCTGTTGCATTCCCAAAGGACCCATTCAACTGGGAAAACGTGTATGTTCTTTCTAAAATGCTCCTTGCATATACATGGAAATATATGTGTGTATATATGTATACATGGATATGTGTTTGCATATATGTGTGTATACACGGCTATGTTTACATATGTGTGCACATATATGTGTGCATATATGTTTGTGTGTGTGCGCACATATACATGGATATATGCTTGTACATATGTGTGCGTATATATGCATGGATATATATTTGTATATATGTGTGCGCACATATACACGGATATATGTTTGTATATATGTGTGCGTATATATACATGGATATATGTTTGTGTATATACATGTGCGTATATATACATGGATGTATGTGTGTATATATGTGTGCGTATATATACATGGATGTATATTTGTATATATGCGTGCGCATATATACATGGATATATGTTTTTATATATGTGTGCGTGTATATACATGGATATATGTTCGTATATATATGTGTACGTATATATACATGTATATATGTTCGTATATATATGTGTGTGTATATATACATGGATATATGTGTTTGTATATATATGTGTGTGTGTGTATATATATGGATGTGCTTTTTTCCGCTAATAAAAAAATACTTGCTGTGAAGAAGTATCACATACCGCTTTGCATTCTGCCTTTTCACCTATTGTATCTGGAGATTTCTCTCTAAACATACATACATGTCATTACCTTTCACAGCTTATTTTTCTACTATATTTTCCCACAAATTAATAGTCCTCTGCTGATAATACAGATCTCTCTCAATATTCTGTTTTTTTGTTTTTTTAAGATTTTATTTATTTATTTGACAGAGAGAAACACAAGCAGGGGGAGAGAGAGAGGGAGAAGCAGGCTTCTCGCTGAGCAGGGAGCCCGATGCGGGGCTCGATCCCAGGACCCCGGGATCATGACCCGAGCTAAAGGCAGACACTTAACAACCGTGCCACCCAGGCGCCCCCGCTCTGTTTTGTTTTTTGAGTAAACTGTATTTTATGGAGAATAAATCATTTTGAAGATTAGTATTCCACATACAGCAATCTTTATGCTACAAAATGTAGGATCAAACCAAACATCCCATTCTCTAATCTAATAAACAAAAAGGAATTGGGATAATGATTGCTAAAGTCCCCTGCCCTCAAGAGGAACACCAACATTAATATTCTATGATTTTATATATTTAGGAGAGAGACTTTAGTTCATAGACTAAAAATTATACTCATGGCATAATTCTCCAAATGAATGAGATCACATCACCATAGTGAAAGAAAATTTTATTATTCTACTTGTTTTATGGAATGACTTACTCAGCATTATCATATATCATGTTTTTATATAGCTGTTTTAACTCTCTACTTTCTGAGGACAAGAAATCTTTCTTACATATCTTTATTTTCCAAGCACAGTATCTTCCATATGGCAGAAATAAAATAAATGCTGAGTACTGATTATTAATGCCTAATTGTCTATTCAGCAGTGTTATTTATGGAATTTTTAAGCAGTAAAAGGGTAAACAATTCTATTCAACACAATCAAACATTACTAAAATAGATTAACTTCCATTTCTAACATAATACATAGCAAAAGATAAACAGAACATACTTAACTTCATCTATGTCTACTTAGACCAATGAACAGTGATATCTAGAAGGGAAAACAGCTCTAACTTACCATATATATGAAAAGAGGCACAATGCTCTGCAATGCTCCCATATACTGTCCAAGAGCTATATTAAATCTTTCAATATAGAGATCTGGAGGGCTGGCCTGTGAGAAAGAACATTAAATGTGATCATTCTGGGAAACCAAGTTAAAGACCTTGCATCTACCACAATGCAAACAGATTCAAAGTCCAAGTCAAAATTCATTTTTTCCAAGATTTTATTTATTTATGTGAAAGAGAGAATGGGCAGTAGGAAGGGGGAGAGAGAGAGAGAGAGAGAGAGAGAGAGAGAGAGAGAGAGAGAAGCAGACTCCCTGCTAAGCAGGAAGCCCAATGCAGGGCCAGATCCCAGGACCCGGAGATTATGAATTAGAGCTAAAGGTAGACACTTAGCCGACTGAGCCACCAAGCACCCCCAAGTCAAAACTCATATTGAAATTTATAATAAGAAAAAAGGACAAGGCTTATATCCTGAAGGTTAAGACTTCTATCTTTGTTCCAAAATCTGCTATGCAAAACTGAGGTTTAGTTTAGCTGTCTTTAAAAACTGTGTAACTTTACCATGTTAGCTAAAAGGATTGTCAGTTAATGAGTAAAAAATTGCATTCACAAGTTATGTTTCTTAAGATAAATCAGTTTAAAAATTATCACTGAACTCTGTGGACAGTTCCTATAGAATCAAACCTAGAATAAGAAAAAGAGAAAAGACTCAAGGAAATGGTACAGGCATAACATACTGTTAGAATGGCTATTAAATTTTAAAATTACCTTACGCACAGTAATATTCTGACTTCTATACCAACTTGGCCATAAACCACTTCTATAGCTAACCAATTAGCTACAAAGGGACTTATTTAAATAGTCCACATATATCTACAAGTCTAGAGAGCAATAAACAATACATGCCCGGCTTTTAACTCATTGTTACCAAAATACCAAGTCATAAAGCCATCAAAAGAACCACATCCAGTGTTACTGCATGGTATGGGCTAAATTATGTATTCCCCTCCCCATATTCATATGCTGAAACCCAAAGCAGTGTGGCTGTATTTGGAGTAAGGAAACAATTAGGCTAAATGAGGTCATAACCCTGATCCTTTAGGACTAGTGTCATAAGAAAAGACACCTAGCGGCTCCCTTTCCCTCCCCCCTCTTCCCCTCTATTTTCCTCTATCCTATCTAACCCCTCAGCACACTCAAGAGCTTCCTCATCATGTGAACATACAGCAAGCCCAAAGCTATCTATCTACAAGCCAGGAAGAGAATTCTCAAAAGAAACCAAATCCACTATTACCTTAATCTTAGACTCCCCAGCCTCAAGAACAGGGAGAAGTAAATTTCTGTTGCTTAAACCACCCAAAGTCTGTGGCATTTTGTTATGGCAGGCCCAGTAGACTAAGGCACTACAGTTTATGAAAGCATATCCATCTACCGTTTCACTTTATTCTCTAAAGCTAAATTCATTAGATATCATTTTAAGAATGAAGAAACACACAAATGGGCAAGTCACTTGTCTAAAATTAGAGTGTTAAAAGAAGACAGATCCAAGACTTCCAGCTAAGCATTCCAGGGACAGAGATGGGGAGATGGGCATGGCACAAATCATCATGCAAACAAAAGTGACTCCAACGCATGGCAGTCTCATTACCTGACAATCATACCCTAGTATAGAAAGTCTTGCTTTCAAACAAAGAAAACAAGGAAATGCCACTAAAAAGATCCCAAAATATTAAACCTAAACAATGAAATTATAAAACCACTTCAACTGTTTTAGAAATGTCCAAATGTTCCAACACTATTCTAATACAAGATTTCATTTCTATTTTCTTCAGTACTACTGAGATGTTAAAATATTGTAGTGGGGGCACCTGGTGGCTCAGTCGTTAAGCGTCTGCCTTCAGCTCAAGTCATGATCCTGGAGTCCTGGGATCAGGCCCTGCACTGGGCTCCCTGCTCAGCGGGAAGCATGCTTCTCCCTTTCCCACTCCCCCTGCTTGTGTTCCCTCTCTAGCTGTGTTTCTCTCTGCCAAATAAATAAATAAAAATCTTTTAAAAATATATATATATATTGTAGTGAATGGTCCTACTTCTAATTCATCTTCCATGATTGCATATTCACAGATCTGGCACAAACGAGGTCTTATTTTTTACATTTGTTTTGCTTAGTCCTCTTAATTACCTGCAAATTGAATGTTAATTCCATTCTACATGTAAGGCCTGCAGGGCTCAGAAAGAGTCACATATCTATAGTCCCACAGCTAATGAGCCCAAGAACTAAGACTCAAACCTTAGTCAATCTGAGTCCTTCCACTGATTTACATTACATTCCTCTTTCAGCACACTGTGAACTTTAGAAAACTTCAGCGCTCGCTCTCTGCTTTCACATCCTGTTCTCACACGCAGCACAGCACTCCCATGACACTACTAACAGTTCGGTGTGCTGTTTTAGACCTCCTCAAATCTTTTCTTCCTGAATGCCTTTACCACCACCCCCTAATCAGTCACTCTGGCGAACTTCTATTCACTCTTCAAGGTTTGTGTCACCTCCTCAATACTGTCAGAGACATCGTTAACCATCTGCCTTCGGCTCAGGTCATGATCCCAGGGTCCCAGAATCGAGTGCCACATGGGGCTCCCTGCTCAGCAGGTAGCCTGCTTCTCCCTCTCCCACTCCCCCTGCTTCTTGTTCCCTCTCCTGCTGTATCTCTCTGTCAAATAAATAAAATCTTAAAAAAAAAAATACTGTCAGAGACATAACAGCCCTGAGAGAGAGCACTACTCCACTTCTTCACTTTTCCCACCAGATGGCCTCTGCCACTAAACTTCAAGCCCCTGGAGGGCAAGACCTGAGTCTTGTCTTTATACCTCCACAGCTGACTGCAAAACCTGCAAGATAGCATGCAGAGATAAATGCAGGGTTTTTTTTTTTGTTTTTTGGGTTTTTTTGCAAGGATGGTCTTGCTTAACTCTAAATTTGCTTAGATCTAAATCTAACCTAGCCTTGTTTCCATCTAAACTGCTTCCTTACTATCTAACAAGGTTGTATTGGTATTAGGCAATTCATTTAGCCTTCTGAATTTCAATTTCCCTGAATATAAAATAGGAAAAATACTAATTGTGCTACTTCTAAGGTGTGCCAAAAATCAAAGAAAATGATATGTGTACGCTTTGAAAAATGTCAGATGTTATAAACACACATACAACTAGTGAGGGTAACTAAACTCCCTTATGAATTAACCATCTATTTGTCTAATACTTCAGAAAAATCTATTAACATTATTAAAGGCATTTGTTAAATAAAGAAATTGGGGGGGGGAAGGGGCGCCTGGGTGGCTCAGGGGGGTTAAGCCTCTGCTTTAGGCTCAGGTCATGATCTCAGGGTCCTGGGATCAAGGCCCGCATCAGGCTCTCTGCTTGGCGAGGAGCCTGCTTCCTCCACTCTCTCTGCCTACCTGCCTCTCTGCCTACTTGTGATCTCTCTCTCTGTCAAATAAATAAATAAAATCTTTTAAAAAAGTAAAATAATAAAATAAATAAATAAATTGGGGAAAATGGTTATACAATACGGGCAGTCTTTTAACTATAACTAATGGGCAGAATCATATGTAATATCTTTTTCTAAACTGCTGCAAAGAACTCTGGAAATGATATTTCACCATTCAAAGAAATAAATTTTAGAAGTATTATCTGAGAAAAAGAAAATCTGAAGACTTTTTGCATTAAAATAATTTTCACTTTTCATAAAAGGACACTTCATCTATTCAAAAGTTAAAAGTATGAACATTGATCAAAAGGCACACTTAATAGCAAAGAATAAATAAAACTGAATTCCTTATTCTTTTCAAGAATTCCCAAAGCCGGGGCGCCTGGGTGGCTCAGTTGGTTGGGCGACTGCCTTCAGTTCAGGTCATGATCCTGGAAACCCGGGATCGAGCCCCACATTGGGCTGCCTGCTCGGCGGGAAGCCTGCTTCTCCCTCTCTCACTCCCCCTGCTTGTGTTCCCTCTCTGCCTGTGTTTCTCTCTGTCAAATAAATAAAAACTTTAAAAAAAAAAAAAAAGAATTCCCAAAGCCTCGAAAGTTATGAGTATTAAAAAAGCACGTTTTGAACTAAATCAAATGTCAGAACATGTATTTAGCTTTTTAGTTAAACATTTTATGCAACACTTAGGCAAAACCTTTTAAATGACAGAACTATGAATTATAACAGTCCTCTAAAATAAATATAATCTCTTTATGAGGAACTAGAAATATTTGCCATTAAAAAAATAACGAATTGCTCCTCCTTAAAACTGAAGTTCAGTATACCTCGGGCCCCATGGGGGAAATTGTTACTTATTTGATTTACATTATTTCAATATAAATGTATTTGGCTTGGACATTAAATGAAATTTTTTACCCTAAAATAAGCAAGTTTCATTTTCTTCTCAAAAGAAAGAAAAGGAAGAAAGGAAGGGAAGGAAGGAAGGAAAGAGGGAGGGGAGGAGAAGGAGAGGTGAGGAAGAGAAAAAGCAAGCTGCCAGAAAAGTAACTACTGCTCCAAACTTGCTCCAACTTTTTGGAACAGAGCCAGATTCTCAGAAATTTGTAACATATCGGGTAGGAATGCTACAATTTCTTCTTCTTTTTTTAATGAGTAATGCATTCATCCGGTTTAAAATTTAAATGCGTTCAAAACGAAGTTTCTCTCTGTCAAATAAATAATAAAATCTTTAAAAAATATTAAAAAATTTAAAAATAACCACTGTTTGTCATTCTCTCAACTAAAAAGTGCTCTATAGAAAAAAAAAAACCCACCCATCTAGTTTAGCTCAAAACTCATACAACCACACTACTTTTTCTTAAAACAATCACTGTACTTTGGTATGTAGCTTCCCACTTCGCCACACAGAATATTTTCTTAAAGTACATTAAAAGTCACAATAAAATTGTGAAGATATCTTTATTTTTTAAGTTTCCTTTTTACTTTTTTAAAAAGATTTTATTTATTTGAGAGAGAGCATGAGAGGGGAGAAGGTCAGAGAAGCAAACTGCCAGTAGAGCTGGAAGCTGATGCAGGACTTGATCTTGAGACTCCAGAATCATGACCTGAGCAGAAGGCAGCTGCTTAACCAACTGAGCTACCCAAGCACCCCATCTAGGATATTAATAGAAATGCTTTTGTTTTCTATTGCAAATGTGTGGAACTGAAGAGTTGTGCAAAGGCACACCACTGCTTGTGAACCGTCAGAACTAATATCAACACACAAGAATGGGCAAATAACATCTTAGGAGTAGTAAAGTTTCAACTTTGCAGACCCTCTGAAAGGATTTCAGGGACTCTTGAGGTCCTCAAACCATACTTTAAGAAATCTGTTTCTCTAAGTACAAGTTTGAATTTACTATTTAACCAATTTCCACATTGATAGCCTGTTGCTAATCTTCTCTACCACAATGTTGCCAAATAATAACTTCCTGTAACTGTTATTTTGCAGACCATGCTTTTTTAATTTTAAGTGGAATAAAGAACTAGATGATAACCTTATGGATAGTTGTATAGAAACAAAGTAACTTTGGCCCCAAATTTTGAAGACCTCATCTACTTAATATCACTAGCATTATATATATATTTGGTTCATTAAATATATTTCTTAGAGCAAGGACATAACGGTAAGATTTGATATACCATACCAAGCCTTAATAGAAGGAAAGGAAAAGAAGTTTGTTATCCTTACTTTTGAAAGCCAGATAAGGAAGTCTGGCCTGTTATTCTTATTAGACGTACGTTTGGTTTTATAACGACATGATTTATTTAAATAATTTTCGTCAGTACTGTCCAACAGAACTTTCTGTGATTATAGAAAAGTCCTATATCTGCACTGTCCAATACAGTAGCCACTAGCCACGTAGATCTACTTAGCGCTTAAAACCTATTTAATGAACCAAGGAACCAAGTTTTTATTTCATTTCATTTGAAGAGATACATGTAGTTAGGGGCTACCAAATGGACACCACAGATGTAAAATACAAACAAGTTCCACAATTCCATACTTATATCCCTGCTCCCCATGCCACCAAAATGAAACTTGAAAAAAATTTAAGAATATGTGCTTTTCATCAAAAAATGGGCAAGAGACATGAAGAGGCACTTCTCCGAAGAAGATATACAAACGGCCAACAGACACATGAAAAATGTTCAGCG